>CALNHX010006941.1:0-81117 GCA_940337035.1 Agriotes lineatus
TATTTTAGCACACTCACGGGCACCACACATCTACACACGACACTGACACACTCTCATTTTACCGAATTTTTGTTGCGGCGCTATTTACCTCGCATCGCTTGCAGTATGGCACGTATTTTCATTTCCAAAAGGTGCCAGTCGTAAGTCAAAGAGTATATTATGTATTTTAACTACTGAACTACTGAACCACCGATGCTGATACATTACAGTTCAAGGCTCACCAAGGCCACGGATGCTATCTGTAGGTAGGTAGATTGTACTTACGTGAAGATAAAATGTGCTCAACGCATACGAAGGTGGCGCGGTTTTTGTAAGTTGTAACAACCTATTTTATTAAATACGTCCAGCTATTGAGATTTCGAAATAACGTTCTTTCATTGGCATATATTTTGTGTTCCCTTAAATCAGTGCTTCTCAAACTATTTAATGAGGGGGACCGGTATTATCTTTAAATAATGTATGACGGACCGCTACATTTATTAACAAATAAGGAAATACCGAAAAATAAGTATTTTATTCATAAACCTTGAAAGAAAACTACATATAAACATAAACAGTTGAACCAGCTTCGTACAACGCTGCATAATGTGATAAATTGGCTTGCTTATTCTTGGTCGATTTCTCTATCCGTGGTTCAATTAATGACAGCGCCACGCGAAATGGGGGTTTGAATCTTCATACTAATCCTACATTTTGGCGTAGTAGACTGACTACACAATTAAGTCAAATGTCGAAATCAACAATCGACTGCGCGGACTGACCTGCTCACGGAGGCACGGACCGGCACCGGCCCGTGGTCCCCAACTTTGGGAAACCCTGCCTACAGTGTTGAATTCAGACTGATTACTCTTGGGGGGGGGGATGAAACGTCTGGGGGGTATTTTTACCTAATCCCGCGCCATCCACGCATTCTTTTACATATAAGAAAACCTAAATATGAAGTGGTAATGATTTCGGGAGGGAATTTTGTACTGCCCGGGGGGAATCCCCCCCCCCCCGGTCCCCACCCTGGTTTCAACACTGACTGCCTAAGGAAAGCCTTTTGTAGTCTAGTCAAAGCTGGGTTGCTACCCGTTTCTTAATTCAACAGATAGTCCAGTATTAAACAAAATATCGCTCATCCCGAAGAATGGCCATATGTCCCGTATTTCGGAATTCCTATTGAAATCTTCATAAGTAGCACAGCCGAGCTACAGCTACAGCTACATCATTGAATTTTAACATAGTATGCTCAGAATTTCTTGACTACTTTTAAAAACATTCATAAAGGCAGCAAAATCCAATTCAAAAAACTACATATACGTTTAAATATAAAGAAAAACAATAAAGATGAATGACACTTTCTGAACCTTTAAACAAATCTATATATTTTTTAATTTATATTAATTTAATACAATTATTTTTAGTATTTGTAGTTTAGTTAGGATTTTGGTCAAATAAATATATGTTGCTATTTTTTATAAATTGCGAAAATGTTTTGTTGCAAAAGAAAAATTATTCTCATTTTTGCTAGTATATGAATGTTCATATAATATAACTAAAATTGAGTGTTATTTTCTCTTAAAAAATAGCTTGCAGTATGGCCCAAAGGTGGCAGTCCTAAGCCAAGAAATACGTTATGTATT
Source organism: Agriotes lineatus (assembly GCA_940337035.1). Classification (NCBI taxonomy): domain Eukaryota; kingdom Metazoa; phylum Arthropoda; class Insecta; order Coleoptera; family Elateridae; genus Agriotes; species Agriotes lineatus. The sequence continues at coordinate 1,626 of CALNHX010006941.1, forward strand.
ATAACTAAACTAGCAGTCCAGTGAGACAAATGTCTCATTTAATAAAACAAAAAAGACCGTCCCGCACGGACGGAAATCACGTGATTTCTCGAAAAACCAGAAGTGTCACGTGACTGAAATTCGGTTCCTGACCTGACATGACCATTACAAACATATAACTTTCATAACTTTTTTCTCTATCTCTTACGGTTTGGCTGCTGAAACAGCGTCCCGGACGGACGGACGGACAGACAAGTCTATTATATATATGGATAAGGATGTAAAAATATCGTTGCATCGGCCGAGAATCGAACCCAGGCCGCCCGCGTGGCAGGCGAGCATTCTACCACTGAACCACCGATGCTCACGTGTTGTGGCTCAAGGGTTACCAAGGTCACGGACGATATCTATACAGTAGACTGTTGTTTGAGTGAAGATAAAATGTGAAAATATGCTCAACACTTAAGAATGTGATGCAGTTTTTGTAAGTTGTAGGTTTAGTAACAAGCTATTTTATTAATTACATCCAGCTATTGAGATTTTTAAATAACATTCACTTATTGCCACAAATTGTGTGTTCCCTTAAATCAAGGAAAGTCTTTCATAGTCTAGTCAAAGCAGGGTTGTCACCTGTCTTGTATTTCAACAGATAGTTCCGTATTTAAGCAAAATATCTCGCATCCCGAAGAATGGCCATATGTCCCGTATTTGCTGAATTCCTATTGAAATCTTCATAAGTAGCACAGCAGAGCTACAGCTACAGCTACAGCATTGAATTTTAACACAGTATGCTCAGAATTTCTTGACTACGTTTAAAAACATTCAGAAAGACAGCAAAATTCAATTTAAAAAACTACATATAGATTTAAATATAAAGAAAAACAATAAAGATGAATGACACTTTCTGAACCTTTAAACAAATCTATATATTTCGTAATTTATATTAATTTAATACAATCATATTTAGTATTTGTAGTTTAGCTAGGATTTTGGTCAAATAAATATATGTTGCTATTTTTTATAAATTGCGAAAATGTTTTGTTGCAAAAGAAAAATTATTCTCATTTTTGCTAGTATATGAATGTTCATATAAAACAATTAAAATTGAGTGTTATTTTCTCTTAAAAAATTGCTTGCAGTATGGCCCAAAGGTGGCAGTCCTAAGCCAAGAATTACGTTATCTATTACTTATAACTAAATAGGGATGTAAAAATATCGTTGCATCGGCCGGGAATCGAACCCCGGCCGCCCGCGTGGCAGGCGAGCATTCTACCACTGAACCACCGATACTCACGTGTTGTGGCTCAAGGGTTACCAAGGTTGCGGAAGATATCTATACAGTAGACTGTTGCTTGAGTGAAGATAAAATGTGAAAATATGCTCAACACTTAAGAATGTGATGCAGTTTTTGTAAGTTGTAGGTTTAGTAACAAGCTATTTTATTAATTACATCCAGCTATTGAGATTTTTAAATAACATTCACTTATTGCCACAAATTTTGTGTTCCCTTAAATCAAGGGAAGTCTTTCATAGTCTAGTCAAAGCAGGGTTGCCACATGTCTCGTATTTCAACAGATGGTCCCGTATTTAAGCAAAATATCCCGCATCCCGAAGACTGACCATATGTCCCGTATTTGCTGAATTCCTACTGCAATATTCATAAGTAGCACAGACGAGCTACAGCTACAGCGACATCATTGAATTTTAACATAGTATGCACAGAATTTCTTGACTACGTTTAAAAACAATCATAAAAACAGCAAAATTCAATTTAAAAAACTACATATACATTTAAATATAAAGAAAAACACTAAAGATGAATGACACTTTCTCAACCTTTAAACAAATCTATATATTTTGTAATTTTTATTAATTTAATACAATCATATTTAGTATTTGTGGTTTAGTTAGGATTTTGGTCAAATAATTATATGTTGCTATTTTTTATAAGTTGCGAAAATATTTTGTTGCAAAAGAAATATTATTCTTATTTTTGCTAGTATATGAATGTTCATATAAAATATTTAAAATTGAGTGTTATTTTCTCTTAAAGAATCGCTTGCAGTATGGCCCAAAGGTGGCAGTCCTAAGCCAAGAATTACGTTATCTATTACTTATAACTTAATAAGGATGTAAAAATATCGTTGCATCGGCCGGGAATCGAACCCGGGCCGCCCGCGTGGCAGGCGAGCATTCTACCACTGAACCACCGATGCTCACGTGTTGTGGCTCAAGGGTTACCAAGGTCGCGGAAGATATCTATACAGTAGACTGTAGCTTGAGTGAAGATAAAATGTGAAAATATGCTCAACACTTAAGAATGTGATGCAGTTTTTGTAAGTTGTAGGTTTAGTAACAAGCTATTTTATTAATTACATCCAGCTATTGAGATTTTCAAATAACATTCACTGATTGCCTCAAATTTTGTGTTCCCTTAAATCAAGGGAAGTCTTTCATAGTCTAGTCAAAGCAGGGTTGCCACCTGTCTCGTATTTCAACAGATAGTTCCGTATTTAAGCAAACTATCCTGCATCCCGAAGAATGGCCATAAGTCCCGTACTTGCGGAATTCCTATTGAAATCTTCATAAGTAGCACAGCAGAGCTACAGCTACAGCGACATCATTGAATTTTAACACAGTATGCTCATAATTTCTTGACTACGTTTAAAAACATTCATAAAGACAGCAAAATTCCATTTAAAAAACTACATATACATTTAAATATAAAGAAAAACAATAAAGATGAATGACACTTTCTGAACCTTTAAACAAATCTATATATTTTTTAATTTATATTAATTTAATACAATTATTTTTAGTATTTGTAGTTTAGTTAGGATTTTGGTCAAACAAATATATGTTGCTATCACTTATAATAATGCAGAAGACTAAAAGCCGTGTTTACACAACTAAAAGTACCACGGTTGCATTCGTTTATTTCTATTTTCGGGTTTTTGTAAACAAACTTCCCTTAACTTTTAATAGCGATATTATCACAGAAAACAATTATTTATTCTGCATATTTCTTGTGTTTTTTAAAACTATTGACTCAGCTTCGAAGGCAAGTCCACTTTGGTTAATTTTCATATCTGCTTATTGAACGCTCCTACAACCTAAGCCGTACTCAAACGATAAAAAGGCGTGTCCGTTACATCTTACATAACAACATAACCTATATTTCTGCAAATTTTTATGCGTCGCCTTTCGTTTCTTCTAGCAGTTGCTACAAGTATTAATTCTGTTAAATGGTCTACTGTGCATCAGATAATTGTAGTACAAAAAAGCAAGGTATTAGCGTTACAATCTTATTGCTTCTCTCTTCTGCAGGGTCACTTTGAAGTATCGCAAATTAAAACTAACGCTGACTGTACGAGTGCATCTTCGACTGTAGTTATGAACAACACAGCCATGACCGAGGTTCCTACACATTTGTATGTAACGACGCTAAATTGTATGCAAAATTTACTTGTAAATTTATGAAAATATTAAGCATTGTTGCATACAGAAAATTGGCTGCTAAATTTGTTGATGGGACGTTGCGCTGAGTAGACGTGGTGTGCCAGCTGCTGCTAAATTTTATAAATATTGTGATTCTCCTAATATAAGTTCGTTACAACATGCCTGTTACTAGAAGCGGTGAAGCTATTGATGTCGAAGCGATTGCAGAGAGGGTAGTTGAAAAACTGTTAGATTCCGATGCATTAACAAAGAAGCTTACTTCGATCATCAACGCTTCCCTGGAAACCGAGGTTGCTAAAATAGTGGAAAAGTACGAGCACACAAACTCATCTTTGGAAATGCAACTCGAAAAACTGAAAGCCGAAACGGAAGATACAATGGACGCACATGAACAATACAGCCGTGTAAATAGTTTAAGGATATTCGGCGTTCCGCAAAAACCGAATGAAAATACCAGTGAAGTAGTGCGCAATTTATGCCACGAAAAGTTAGGTATTAACCTTGCCGAAAATGATATCGACATCTGCCATCGCCTTGGATCGAAAGAGGGAACTCACCGTCCAATTATTATAAAATGTGTGTCCCGCAGCATTAAAAAACTTATATATAGTAATAAGAAGAAATTAAAAAACTCTCCTGTGGTTATTCGGGAAGATCTCACGAAACGACGAGTGGCATGGTTGAAAAGCGCCGTTGAAAGATTTGGAATGAACAAGGTATGGACCGCCGATGGAAACATATTTGTTAAAACGGACTCGGGGATTAAAAAAGTCACGTCATATAAACATTTGCAAAATATTTAATATTTTAAATTCCTAAAATATAAAAAAGTTATGTGCAGCAGTGATAATGTGGAGCAGTGATACTAGCACGCTTTGCATGTTGTTGCTGATAGCAGAATTTTTAGTTTAACTGATGGTTAATATTTATATATTTGGTATTTGTTTACAATTTAGTTTTTTTCTAAATAAGGCAATTTATTTTAATGAATGGTGAATTGGTGGGCAATTTTTTGTGTGTGGCACATATTAATATTAGGTCACTTTTGCCGAAAATCGGTGACATAAACTATTTACTTGAACAAAAGGGATATGATATTTTAGGCATTATCAGAAACTTGGTTAAAATCTGATATTACCCTTTCTCATTCGAAATATAACATTTTCCGGAAAGATCGAGACGCTCGAGGGGGTGGAGTTGCAATTTATGTAAAGAATCACTTGAATGTAAAAATTATTCAAACAAATGATAATATTGAGCAATTGTGGCTGTCATTAAAAATCAATAATGAAAGTTATGTTTTCGGGGTTGTGTATAAACCACCTCAATTTAATTATAAAGTTTTTGTAGATGAGGTTGAAGAATCCATTTGTTTGTATACTCAGGCTTCAGATAGGGTTATTTGTTTGGGTGATTTTAATATAAACGTGTTGGATTTTTCTGGTTCGGTTACGCAATACTTAAATTATATGTTAAATACATTATGTTTAAAACATATTATTACAGAGCCTACTCGAATATCTGGAAATAGCAGTACTTTGATAGATCTCATAATTACATCGGATACCAGCTGCATTATTGAAACAGATAGTCGATGGCGCTGGACTGAGCTGGACGTGTTGGCTTGCTGCGGTGTAAATTTGTGTTATAGTGTTGAAATAATCGTAACTAATCTCCGTTCACGATGAGTACCACCAGAGCCAGTGCTATGGCTGATAAAGAATTGGATGCTTTAGCCGACAAAATCGTAGAGAAGCTCTTGGAATCCGAGGTCTTCTCCGAAAAATTATCCACAAAGATCAGCGAGGCAATACAACACCAGTTTAAGGACCTGATTACAGGCTACGAGCAGAAGATCAATCAACTCGAGGCCCAAATATCAAAAATGGATATCACTTTAGATGCGCAGGAACAATACTCGCGCAAAAACAACATCAGAATCCTTGGCGTACCTGAAGTACCAAATGAAAACACCAACGAAACAGTGAAAGAAGTCTGTAAAAAACTAGGCGTGAATCTCCCAGAGGACTGTATCGACATCAGCCATAGGTTGCCAGGACAAAATGGTAAACATTCCCCGATAATTGTAAAATTTCTTCGGCGTGATATTAAGAATTTAATTTACTCTAACAAGAGAAAACTTAAAGGCACAAAAACTGTCATCGTGGAAGATTTAACAAAAAAGAGGGTCCTTCTATTAAATAAATCAATTGAAAAGTTTGGTAGGGAGAACGTTTGGACCTCGAACGGTATTATTTTTGTGAAATTAAAAAAAACTTTGTATAAAATTTCAACGCAAGAAGCTCTAGACAAAATTAAAAAATAATCAGGTGTAACGCAGTGAGCTAACATTAACATCAACACTTGCATTGAAACATTATTCATCGAAATAACTTGAGTTTTGGGTTTTGTGCGAAAGGCCGCATTTTACGTTTGCGCTTCTAATATCAGTAAGTTTAAACCTTTTGTTAGTGAGTTTAGTAGATTATATTAGTTTTGTTATATTTTAGTTTAATTTGTGTAGCTTCCTCTCTGGTGACATGTACTTTTAAATAGGTCTTAGAATGTTATTTAATATGCTCATTAGTATTAGGTATTAGCTCGATGTGTTACTATGAGTGACACGCTAAAGACCGCTCACTTAAATATAAGGTCTATTGTTCCAAAATTTCTAAATTTGAGAAATTTTATCTTAAGTCAGGATCTAGATCTAATGGCAATTACTGAATCGTGGCTGTCCTCTACAGTTAATAATGAAGTATTATCAATTAACGGATACAATGTTATACGTAAAGATCGTTGTTCGCGAGGAGGCGGTGTTTGTTTGTTTTTGCGTAATTGTTTTGAGTTTGAAATAATTTCGGTTGATAATTCAATAGAACAGCTGTGGGTTAAAATAAATTTAAATTCTCAGAAACTCGTGTTTGGCGTAATCTACAAACCACCTGACACTGATTACAAACTATTTTGCGACGCTTTAGAAGTTTCGATCACCACTTGCAGTATGTTCGCAGACAGACTGATCTTAATGGGCGACATAAATATTGACATGTTAAAAGTATATAATGCTTCTACCATCTATTTCAACAACATGTTGGAATCCATGGGTTTATCGCAAATTATTAATGAGCCTACACGTGTTATGAATAATTCTTTTTCTCTTATTGATGTAATTGCAGTATCCGATGTGTCTTTTGTAAAAAAGTCAGGAGTAGGAGACTTGCAATTATCAGATCATGATCTTATTTTTTGTGATATTGAGATAACTAGGCCTTCAAATCAACCAAATTTTAGAACTAATCGTAATTTTTCTGACTTCGACCAAGATAAATTTTACAACGATTTACAACAAATTCCGTTTCAAAATATTTTTCGTATAGAGAATAATGACAATAAATTGCAATATTTCAACAATAGTTTAATTCAATTATTTAATGTTCACGCACCTTACAAAACAGTCAGGATAACCAAAGTTATAATGCCATGGATCACCGATAATGTTAAACTATTAATATCACTGAGGAATAAGGCTAAGCAACGTTACAAGAAAACAAAAAATCCCTCTCATTGGAACTACTACAAGTCTCTGAGAAATTTAACTACCCTCTCTATCAAAAATGAAAAAGCTGCTTATTTCAATTACCTAATCCGGAACTGTAGTCCCACCGAGATGTGGAGGGATATTAAAAAGTTTAATGTAACTAAAGACAAGAAGTCTAGGGAGTTGCCCCCCATGTTGCAAAATGCGGATGCAATCAATAACTTCTTCCTAGATAGCATTCCTGATCCTGTAGATGATATAAACCTCATGTCTGAATATAGAAACTCCAAAACAGATAATGCAGTGTCGGAGTTATCATTTCACACAGTCGGCATAGACATGGTGTCCAATGTTTTGAAGGAAATAAAGTCAAATTCTAGTGGTTACGATCAAATCAATGCAAAAATGTTAAAACTATGCTGTCCTCTCATTCTTCCGTATATTACCCATATAATAAACGTCTGTATCACTGAGTGCAAATATCCGAGTGTATGGAAGAACGCAATTGTTACACCTATACCAAAAAACAGTAATCCTACGTCTTACAGTGACTTACGTCCCATAAGTATCTTGCCTACCCTATCAAAGGTTTTAGAAAAAATTATAAATTCACAAATAAGAACACATCTAAATATTAATAAGATCCTCCCTGATACGCAAGCAGGGTTTAGGCCGGGACATAGCTGCTCTACAGCTTTATTAAACGTCACGGACGAAATATTAGGAGCAAGTGATTCTGGCAAAATAAGTGTGCTAGCTCTACTAGACTTCAGTAAAGCATTTGACACTATTTCCCATTCAACATTATTATCCGTTCTACAATTTATTGGCTTCGGTGATCATGCAGTTGAATTAATGTCCAGTTACTTGAAAGGTAGAACACAGATGGTTCGCCTCATTGATTCCACATCTGCCTGTAGAGCTGCTGCTGTAAGTGGGGTTCCACAGGGCTCTATTCTAGGGCCCCTGCTATTCACAATCTATACATGCACTTTGCATAAGCAATTAAAAACTTGCAAGGTACAAATGTATGCTGACGATACGCAACTATATCATTCATTTTTACCTGCGCAGTCTATACAGGCCGTTGACGACATTAATGCAGATCTGCAAAGGTTATCTGATATTGCCAACAAACACTCATTAGTTATTAATCCATCTAAATCAAATATTATACTTTTTGGCAGTACAAAAGAGGTGAATAACCTCAAAGATACTGCGAGGTTCTCTATGAATGGCGTCGATATACCTGTTGTAGACTGTGCAAAAAAATCTGGGTGTCTTATTTGACTCTACTCTAAGATTTCGTCATCATATCAATAATAACATACGCAAGTCTTATATGAGTTTAAAACTACTTTATCCTCACAGACACTGTTTAACAACTAAAACCAAAGCTATGCTGTGTGAATCGTTGGTCTTGTCACATTTTTCTTATTGTTCTGCTGTGTATGGCCCTTGCCTTGATCACGATGCTTTGAAACAAATTCAACGCGTTCAAAACTCTTGCTTACGTTATGTCTTCGGTATTCGTAAATATGACCGTATATCCCATAAATTAATAGAACTGAAATGGTTAAACATGAATAATAGGTTAAAATTACAAATAGCTTGTCACTATCACAAAATTATTTATACTAAGGAACCTTGTCATCTGTTTCACAAAATATCCTTTCGAACTGATGTCCATGATCTAAAATTGCGCAATTTAAACCTAATAATAACGCCGCCTCTTCATAAAACAGCCCTTTTTAAAAGATCTTTCCGCTATAACATATCAAAACTTTATAATGCCATTCCTACTGAGATAAAAACATGTACAATATCGAATTTCAAAAAACATATGTTTCAAAATCTTATAAAGCAACAAGAGCAGCAGTGATCCTTGTTTTGAGTGAGTTCTTTTCTTTTCTGCGACGGCTTGAGGAAGCTTCATCACTTGATTTATTTGATTTGTAACCTCTTTGTACGTACAGCGCAAATATTATTTTTTTAAATTTTTTTTTGCACTTTTATATAAATTTTATTTATTTTATGATTTACTTGTGTCAAGGTTTGAGTGGAAGATCAGGGTCTTGTATTTGTACTTGGCATCTGAACTCCGCCTTGTGATTTTCACTTTAACTGGATAACAAGTTAATTATCTATTATTGGTTATATTACAAATGTAAATTTTGGTTATTATTTAAAGTGAAATAAAGACTATTATTATTATTATTATTATTAAACAGGGGTGTGTGAAAATGAGTTATCCGATCATGAGACAGTTTTTTGCAAAATATCAACTGGTGAGTTCGTCAAACTAAGTCCTATTATACGCACATTTCGGAATTTTATATATATTAATTTTAATGACTTACTGTGACCTACAGAAGTTACCTCTACATCAATTGTTTTATGAGCGGGATATTGATGCTAAATTAAACCATTTTAAATTATTATATTACATCCATTTTTGACTTGCATGCCCCGTGGATAACCGTTAAAATGAAGAACAAACCAGCACTTGGTTTACTGATAATGTTAAGTTACTGATAAATCTTAAAAATAAGGCAAAATCAAAATATAAACAATCTAAGAACCCTGGGCACTGGGAATATTATAAAAGTTTGCGGAATTTTACCAATCTTGCAATTCAAAATGAAAAGAAAGCTTACTTCGAGCATAAAGTTGGGATTGGAGGCACAAATGCTATTTGAAAGGAGCTAAATTTAATAAATATAAACATTAAAAAACAAAATTCTATTCCGGAAACACTCAGTAATGTACAAGAAGTAAATGATTTTTCTGTAGACTCTATACCTCACAGCACTCCTGATCAAATGCTTCTAGATTTTTATCGTAATAACGAACTTACATCAGAAAAACTTTCTTTCACGACTGTTGACGTTGAGGAAGTACAAAATTTAATTAGAAGTGTAAAAAGTAATGCAGGGGGTATAGACGGTATAACCATCAATATGATTAAACTGTGTTGTCCATACATATTACCGTTTATTACTCATATACTGAACTGCTGTTTATGTTTTTCCAAAATGTTGGAAAAATGCAATTGTGATTCCTTTCCCCAAAGTAAATAATGCTGCAGCCTATACAGATTTACAACCTATCAGTATACTGCCGGCATTTTCAAAGCTTTTAGAAAAAATTATAATTAAACAGTTACATCAATATTTAAGTAATTATAATATCCTTCCAATTTCTCAGTCAGGGTTTAGACCATCTCATGGTTGTGTTACGGCTTTGCTAAATATAACTGATGATATCTTAGCTGCTTCTGATAATGGAAAATTAACAGTATTAACACTGTTAGATTTTAGTAAAGCGTTCGATACTATTAATAGGAAGTTGAAACATATTTTGAAGGCGAACAGTAAAAATAGAAATAGAGTGTTAATTAACGACTGGTTATTTATTTAAATAAGACATTTTTTCTTATTGTATAGTTGTACATTACTATAAATGTTAGTTTAAATTTACTCAAATATTTGTTTTGTTAATTACAAAACTTAACAAATTAATAAATAAAAGTATTTACAAAAATATTGCTCTAACTGTTATCTAATAAAAAATTTCTTATTAATAGTACAGCAATATCACGGAAACAAACGGCGAACGTCATCAACTATTTAGTTATTCATTTAAAGTTACCGTTTGATTCCGTGATTTACCTATAGTTACAATAAATATGATTAACTATAGGTAAATCACGGAACCAAACGGTGCGCGTCATCAAACAGTAACTGAGAAAGTTCGGGATATAACAAATTACCGTCGGCTTTTTTACAATAATTACAAATTTCTTTCCAAAATTCTAATCTTCCATTTCAAAATTAATTGCAGAATATTTTAGCGATCGAATTTCCCGATCTAAAGCATTGACATCCTTTATTAGATTAGTAAATGTTATAATTAAGGGGCCGAGACTACCAACATTTGCAACTATTGAAGGATTTAGAAAATTTAATGATTTAAGAATAACAGCTTCACGGGAATTAAAGGGAAATTTTTTGAAAATTTGATGCGCTGCTTCGGTGTAAAAATTTCAACACTTCAAACGGAAAAAAATTTTTGCACTATCTGTTAAACTATTATTTGCTAGCGCTACTGCGATATTTGGACGTAAGTACAAGTGCTCAATTGAAACATAATGTTTCGGATTTCTATACTGTAATTTGCTTAAATCAGTGTTTTTTAGATACTCCGGTTTGATGTAATAACTCAACAATAATTTAAGAGCTGTTGCCATTCTTGGATAAAACAAGTGAATCTTTGGAGCTTCCGCCTGCAATTCTAAATTCATATCATTAAATCGCCGGAAGATTTTCCGGTGGATTTTCCAAGTGGATTCCCTTGAGTCCCAGTGGTCACAGTACTCACAGTACTCACAGCACACTTTGAACTTTAATAATTTTTTTACGTTCTACCGAAAGTAAAAATGCAAATGTAAACAATTCGCTTTCGGAGTTCTGTTTATAGCCTCGGACACTTAGTTTGAATCAGGGAAATACCTATTTTCTGTTAAGTAAATCCACGGTCTACTAAATTAAATAATGTACTTGTACATTTAATATAGATGGTCATGGTAATTCATGGGATGGTAAGTCATTTCAAATTTCAGGCTGCCATCTGTCCGTCACAGCGAAAACTAATTTCTAAGATTGGAATAATAATAGTAGGTAGTAATCTGCAACAACGGCGAAAGAGGCGAAGGAATTTTTGCTTTATTATTTGGTTTTTTAATAAAATAAACTGGAAAAAAATCACTAGATAAATCTCTTTTGGCAAAAGTTATCACTAAATCACTAGATTAACTAAAAATCACTAGATCTAATGAAATTTCACTAGACCTGGCAACACTGCCCAGGGGTGCCAGATCGTGTCAAGCTGAATTCGTTAGCTTCGTCGGAAAAAATCGTGAAATTTCGGAAATGGATGATTTGAAACTATGGATGCAAATTTAAAAAAAAGCTATTTTAAAATTAATAAAATATAGAATATATGCTGCAGATTTATTAAGCATTGAGTACATAGGTTGTACATAGGTTGTACATACATAAATAACTGCAAGAGAATTATAAACATTTTAAATAATTGCCATAAATAAAAAAAATAAATTAATATAAAGTAAATGTTAAATGAACTAAATATTTTATTATAGAAATAACACATGCATTCTAAAAATAAAAATATGGCTACATAGAATATAGTACATATACATAGACCTAAGTATGTATACAGAAAAAAAATTGTTCGACTACTCACAATCTGAAGAATCTGTGTCCGGGATGACTGGTTTGGAGGGATAAAGTACTTGACTATTAATTTTTTTAAATTAAATCTGTGCTTATCTTGAAATTATGTAAATACCTATTTCTTGAAAGAACATTTAAATCCGCTTTCAACCGCAACTTGCGACTTCTTTATGTGAACCATAGATAGCAGCAGTATTTGATGATAATGCGGGAAATGATAAAATCAGTGACAGCATACATTAAATCATGTATTAAGACTAACACACATTTTTTTCTATTTAATCATTTAGTGTTACAATTTTTTATAAAATTATTTTAATTAGAATTGATACAAAAATCGTGAGATAAATAGTCCTTATCGTGAGATCGTGAGATTTGCAATGAAATCGTGAGAACTCACGATAAAACGTGAGATCTGGCACCCCTGCATGTACCATTTAATACTGAACAGAAAAAAGAAGACACTATTCAATTCAACAGTATTGGCGGTATCCAATATGAAAGAAAGTTGCCCGGAGGCTATCCAAAAATGTCCATAAAACGCTTTCCAGAGGCGAGCGTTTCCTTTCCAGAGACTTTCCATTTAAAAATATATATTTTTTAACTTTTCCTTACTGCCAATCTCTAGCGTGTTTTTAAAACTTTCTTTAGTGAAACAAAAGTTATTAAATCCGTCCTACATTTTAAGTGCGGCATATGCCGCGGGTTTCAGCTAGTGTTAAATGTTACGCATTTACTACTGTTGGTTATACCAGGATGTTATTTTATTTTTTGTCCAACGTTTACTTTGTATACTATAATTATAAATATACAATTCATTAAGTATATAAATCTTTTTACAAGGGGAGCCATTTTTATATTTGCTTAGGGGCCTAGCTGCTCTGGCACCGCCACTGAAGTCAGCTAAAGCACCGATAAATCAAAGATATTTATAATTAAAGTCACCTGTGATTCGTGTTATACACTTGGCAGTACTGAAGTGTATTAGTGATGGCACTGTCAGTCTATGTCACATTCGAGGTAGCAGATTATGGTTTGTTTGTTATTCGACACACAGTGACGCAAAACTTAACCTGCCAACTTCAAATTTGACATAGCCTGACAGTGCTACCAACAATACAGTACTGAGTGATTTATGGTTTTATCTCAGTAGTGGGTTATGGTTTTTACTACACTAGTAAATTATGGTTTTTTACCACAATAGTGGATTATCGACCACTTTAGAGGTCTAAGATCGATCTAGTTATAGCCTTATAACTAGAATGTGTTGGATAATAGTTATTCACGGGGCAAGTGTGTTATATTACAAATAATCCACAAAAGAAAAGTTGATCCCTGGAGAACGTCAGAACGAGAGGAGCCTTTTCTACAGTGCATTATTTGTAATAACACACGCATGTCATACAATATTTTATCCAACAATTCAATAAATACCCAAAAAAGCATGCATTTTGTATCGTCAGTCAAAGTGACAAATTAATTTAGAATGAGTTAAGTATTTAGAAGCCACGGGAGTGAGTGAAGTACTTAAAGTCACGTGTGGGTTATTTATTATAACCCACGGTGTTAAGGGTAACGCGGGTTACGATGTACTCGTAAGCAAGCTAAATAACCCACGGTGTCAACGTGGGTTAGGATGTAAACAAGCTAGTAATAGCCCAGCTTACTTGTTTAAAACGAACTAGTAAATCACCATATTACTGTTGTGTATTGGATAAACATAATTTATTTGCAAGAAAACTGTTTTTTACCTCCAAAACGCTGCAATCCATATCCAGAGCCAGATCTAGCAATTTTGGCGACCAGGACAAAGCAACATTTTGACACCCCCTAGATTAATTCCTTCCTTTCCCAGTTAAAGTGTTAAGTTTTGAAAAATATCAGATGATGATACATAACAATATTAATAAACATTAGCATACTTTGTATTCTGCAGGTTAGTCTCGTAAGTATTATAGTTCAACATAGCAAACCTTCATCAAGTTCCTAGTTGAACTTCTTCTAAGTATATCTGCATTGTGTTAAACAGAATATTTTATATATTTAAAGAATAGGAATTTCTTGTTTTCTGTTGGGCTTACGTTTTATGTGATGTAGGTCGCGTGGCCTAAATTGTGATAACAATTTAGAAACATTAACTAAATCGATACACCTTGATGAACGTTCAACGTCATTGTATTAAATATTCCAATTACTTGCTTATCTCTTACTTCATATACTCTTGTTAACGGCGTATACCGGGTGTCCATTTTCAAAGACGAACATGAATGTAACATTGTATTGGACGTTTTTGCTTACTCCTGCTCGTCAATTCAACTAAAAAGAAAAGGTAATGGTATCAATAGAAAGAACAAATGATACTAATAATACAAATAGTTACTGATGTAGTAAAGACATAATGACAAAATACCTAAACATCGAATGCACAATGTTAAATACCTATGTTCGACTTCGAGAGTGGACACCCGGTATATTTCAGTCTCTATAAAGGCTATAAAGTCAAGTAATATTATATTCCAAGAAATAGGTATGTGTTTTTCAAGTTAATGTTCCCCAAAACAAGTGACTAGTAAATTTCGTAGAACTATAGTATGTGGAGCTCCACGATTTATAAATTTATGATCTACTATTCCGCCGTACTATAAAATCCAGTCTTTCTTGTTATGTATTTCCTATCCACAGTATTATGCTTTTCTCAAGGCAAATACAAATTTATATTTCCACTACAATTAAAAAAAGGATTTATCCAATACTCTTTTGCAAACAAGTCCACTTGGATCCAGTTGGGATCGTGGTCCACTTTTACTATGTGGAATGAATGCGTGTGCCAGCCAAAGTATACTAAAAAAAGATCGAAAAATATGGCCGTTGTTTTTTTAACGATAATAGTAGTTACGAAAGCCGCGTAGCGCAGTTGGGTAGGCGCTAGGCTTGCATTAAGCAAGTTTTCGGTTCGAATCCCACGGGGGCCAAAATTTTTTCCGCAGTCTTGCCGATTGGAATCGGGCTCGGTGAGACCATTAACAGTTGGGCACCATATAACTGTGCTTTGCTCAGAACCACATACCTAAGAAATAAAGTAACAAGGTCAACACATCACGAAGACACACCTTACACAATGGTTGCTACGCAAGCACAAAAGGCGCGTCCCAACTTTGTATCCCGAATCCGGGGCAAGTTGAGCATTGTACCGCCAGATGCCAGCGCATAAAGCACCAGTCTCTACACCGCATGGTAAAATCAAGGTATCGATAATACATACATACAAAAATGGAAGGTATTACTTGTTAAATCGTGTTAAATTAAATTTACTGAGAGGGAGGTCGCATTGTCAAATTTGTCTTCGAAACAGCAATTTCATAATCACTTATTAATATTTATATTTGAATATTATACTAAATAAATGCAGTTCTTTAAATTTACAGCATTTGGTAATTCGACAATCAATGAACTTTAAATCATAAATTTTCAGTGTAAGAAAAAATATGTTTACTTCTAGTTTTGCATCCTGGCAAAATTGCAGAAAAAAAATTGGGCACAAAAATACCTGGGAAGTTGGTCCATAAAAATAAAATGGCACATTTAACAGAAAAAACTTCACTACTTTAGTAACAAGATAGCCTGATGAAAACCTAACGAAACAATTTACACGTTGTGTAAATAAACGTCTTACGTATTGAAACATCGATATGTTTATTTAA
Source organism: Agriotes lineatus (assembly GCA_940337035.1). Classification (NCBI taxonomy): domain Eukaryota; kingdom Metazoa; phylum Arthropoda; class Insecta; order Coleoptera; family Elateridae; genus Agriotes; species Agriotes lineatus. The sequence continues at coordinate 17,561 of CALNHX010006941.1, forward strand.
TTTTCTGTAGTTGCATACATACACTATATTGATTTTTCTTATACCCACTACACCAATATTTTAAAAAAACCAGCTGGGCAATTAATACTGGTTCAGCACCAAACCTACATTTTTCAGCTATTGGTCTGTCAAAAATGCTTACATAAGTTATCACTATTTCAATATCACCCCGCCACATTCGTAGCAATTCTAATTTATTCCCAGAATGTATTTTGTAAATTAGTAAATTTTAAAAGAAAAAATCGTTGTTTTCCGATTCATTTTGTATATGACAGTTATGGCAATAATTTCAAGAATAATTTTCATAAAATAACCTCAATATTTAAACTTTAAAACAAAATCCTGCAATAAAGATAACAAACCTATTTACACACACACAACTTCCTCATTTAAAGTTTACTCAATGTTTTATTTGTCGTTTTCAATCACAGAACATGTGTAAATACGACAAGCAGAAGGACTACATTGTATGTCACACCTATCTGACGTGTTAAATTTAAGCACGTTTTAAGTGATTCACCTTTGGTTTTCCAAACAAACAGCCTTATTTGCATTCCAAAGAAGCCCGAAGTAAGCTAAAATACCTTACCCAAGTCTTCCAAGCCCGCATTATTAGCGGTCTGAGGAAATCTGGAGCGTGCCTGAAGATCAGTCATTGTAAATATTTACACGCAACACTCCGAAAATACTTTTCCTACGCAAGAAATCGAGAAAATCCGCAAATTACACAATCTTTTAACTTTCACTACCGCCGATATTTGCGCAGATTATGTGCGTGTCACCGTCCAACTCGTTCTAAAAAGTGGATCTCGCCTATAGCCTTTAAAATACTTGCTTATTTATTAGTAAGAACATGCCGTCATGATTGTGTCAACCACACACGGCGATAAGCGAAGCGCCTACGACTGATAAGGCGCTGATAACGAATTCTATTCTAGGAGCTCGAAGCGAATAGTACGACATGCAAACTGTAAGTGCAATGACAGAGTGAATCAACAACCAATACGAAAAGTACGACCCCAGGAATGATACCAAGAATGTTAGCTATCAGTATAGCCTAACAAGAACTGGATTTTCCGGCAAAACAGAATCACTTTTACCGCAATTATTTTTAAAACGTTGCACACACATGTCTGAAGCAGTTATTGCTCCGGTGTATAGACGAAAACCGCATGCGTAACCTACATTTTAATTGTAATTATTGATAAGAGTTTAAAAAAGTCCATAAACTTCAATTATATTATTATGAGAAGAAGAATAAATGCAGCCTTATATAAACCTTGGATTGAAAAACCATTGAAATTCCTATTGCCTGGTCAAAAATACTCGAAACAAAAAATAGAGAAAAATAAAAATACTGCAAAAGAAAAATATCATAAAAATAAAAAATATAAACTATCATTAATCATTAGATCGGAATAAAAATGATACCATAACAAAACTTTGTCACACTTCAGTTGAGTTACACAGATTTAATAACTATTTATATATCTAGGGAGCAAAGGTATTCATTTACTCCCGCGTGTGAACACAAGGAAGAAATGAACCTTTGCTCCAGTAATTATTGTTAAGGTCTTAAAATGGCAAAGAATTTTAAATAAAATATAATTAACATGCAGCTTAATTACAAAGCAAATAAAAAGAATATTAAATTAATTAACTCCGTTTCATGATTATAAAATTCTATTTCCTACAATGGTATTTGCAGTTCATCAGAAATTTGACTTTCCATTAGCTAAAACAAATATAAGTTAGATAGAATCATAGTTATTAATTTAATTTACATATGAAATTATAACCGATACCAGTTATTTCAATATTTGTGTTATAATTATAGTTAAAAGTGGTTGAAGATAAGTACGAAGTAATTTTTGAATTGAGTTGTTCTGTCACTCAGATTATATCTGTAAAAGTAAATATTATTAGACTAGATAAAACAGAAGTGTATTTCTTACACATTTGTTGTAAAAAACGGTTAAGGATGTATAATTGGAGGAAGGTACATTTGAGAACTGTTAACCTAAAAATATTACTTGTAAAATTAAAAACATCATAAAGGTTGAAAAGTAGAAATCTGTAATTTTGATATTTTAAAATGGAGAGATATGCAAGATTTTGGCATAAATTATAAAATAACTAGAACAAAATAGAGATGAAAAATTAAACATTGTAATGCCACCAGTCTACAAGTTGAGCTAACGATATTTGTAAACATTTTACAAGCATAAATACTGGTATTTACAATTAAGAATTGTAATAAAAATAAGTAGTGTCTTAAAGAAGAAAATTAGTGTAAAACGAATAAAGATGTTAAGTGTACGTGCATATAGCTTAGTCAAAAGGAGTAGCTGACTACAACTACAATACAAAAATGAAACAAGATATAGCTGGTGCAAGGTTCAATTTGCAAACTACCAACAGAGGCTATTTAAGCTCGAAGAAAGAACATATCATGTAAGTGTACACAATTTCAATTAAATAATATCAGATCTGAGAACAAAAGCAGTAAGTAAAAGAATTAAACTGCTATTAGAAATATAGAATTGATTATAATCAAGAAACAGAAAAATATAGACAAATAAATGTAATTAAAAATAACAGTGTTTAAGAAATAAAAGTTTTATATACAAAATAAGACTAAACAATGTCTATCACATAATTATAAATAACCTATATGTAAACATACAGTATAACTAACATAAAATTGAGTTTAATACTAAATTTTAGTTTTCAATAATAATTTAAAAAATTTATTTAATATTGAAAATACAAAATTATTATTAATAAAGAACAATTTCCTCATATTAAGTGTTACGGTTTTTATATTGTGTATGTTCTAATTAAATTCTGCAGTAACCCAAAGATATAAAAAGTCAAACAATTGCTCGAGCTGTGGACAGAAAAGGTAAGAAGTAAAATAAAACGTGATAAAACCCTGAGAATAATAATAAATTTCAATTCAAATAAAATGAAGTCATAAGAACTATAGCAATATATGGCAACAAAACGTGGACCGTCAAAATCAATTATAAATATACAGGAATCGTACTGCCAGAATAAAAATTAAGGCATATTGGGTGATTATAATAATTTAATAGGTTAGTGGGGCACGTTAGTTTTTTTTTAGTAATTGTATCTTTATCGGTGTTGTTATAGACTATTAACCAATTTAATTTTAGTATCGCTAAGAGCTGCATTACACATATAAAAAAATACATTGAACCAGAATTTATTGATGAAGATAAAATATTGAACAATACACGTTTGCTTATGGCACATAACGAAAGTCGTTTGATTGCCGCAAAACTCGGACCACCGCCTAGTTTTTGCAATCAAACTCGTTTCGTTAAGATGCTCATAAACAAATTTCTATCGTTAATATCTATAAATAGGTCTGTATTTTATCAAAATGTTAGAGGAGATGGTACTAAGCAGCACACAAACAGGAGAAGGAGTAGATGTAGAAAGGGCCGAAATAGAGACCATCACAGAAGAGGTGAGTGTAGAAGAAATAAGAAGAATGGAAGGCGATGCAACAAAAACTGGTTAAGTTTCACCGGGAAAACAAGATGAACCAATATCATTGGAGGTAAGTATGAGGCAAATGCAACTAGCATACTGGAAGCACAAGGGAAAATAGACGATTGTTAACACAAAGCATATTAGAAGTACAATAAAAGCAAGAAGGAAGTAATCAACGGTTAGAAGATAAGTTGCTACAGAGACATGAAGAAAAGCACGAAGAAAATAGACGATTGTTAGCACAAAGCATGCAACGGTTACAAGATAAGTATGATAAATTGAACCAGATTCAACAAGAAATTTTAAATACAGAGGAGAGTGTTATACAACGAATCCAAGAAGAATGCAAAATGCAGTTGAACTAAACAAGAAACTGGAAAAGTTAAATATGGAAAAGGATTCCCATGAGAAAAAAAGAAACAATTGTAATAAATCCTGAAGAAGTTACAATAATTCTAAAAGGCAGTTTGATATAATTACCAGCAACAACTGGAAGACAATTATAAAGCATTCACGGGTAAACACGAAAACATTTACCATCGAGCAAGGTATCCAAACAATTACGAAGAGCTAAATGAAGAAAGAAGAAAGCAACCACAAAGAAATGAAAACTGGCGTGATAGAGAAAGCCTAAGAAAGCCTATACAATTTATCGGCCAACGAAGAGTCAAGATTATAAGCAGCAACAGGTGAAAGTGCAAGAAGACGATGTATTTAAAAAAACGAAAAAACGTCAAATAGAGAATTCATTTTAGAGTGGCAACAGCAATTATAGGAGAAGAATGATCTATTACTGAAAGATGGTCAAATTTTAGAAAAGGAAACAATTTTACCTTTTGTGTTAGTTAATTTCAACAATAACAATTATTCTGCATTATTAGATACATGTGTTGAGATATCTTTAGTTAGAAAACAAGTAGTTTTAGAAAATAAAAATGTAATTGAAAAGGACCTTTTCAAAATTTCTCATGCGGAACTATATTCGGAGAACAACCAGATTTTTTTTATTTCAAACCAAGCTGAGATTATAGAATTTATGATAAGGAGCAGAAGAGTATTAACAATATTATTAATAGTAAATTTTTTTTTTATCTTAGGAATGGATTTCTCGGATCAGAATATAGTAAAGATTAATGTAGACGAAAAATGTATGGTAATTCAAGGAGAAAGAATTAAATGCTATATCAAAGTGAATACTATAAAGGATGAGATGATGATAAATAGTTTTATCTTCATCGGTGTTGTTATAGACTATTAACCAAATTAATTTTAGTATCGTTAAGAGCTTCATTACCGCACTGAGTACGGTAACGGACAGATATTACCGCACTTAGTGCGGTAATGGATATTACAGCACTCTTTTAATATAAAAAATATTGTGAACTAGAATTTATTGATGAAGATAAAATATTGAACAATACACGTTTGCTTATGGCACTCGTTTGATCGCCGCAAAACTCGGCTCACCGCCTCGTTTTGGAAATCCAACTCGTTTCGTTAAGATGCTCATAATCAAACTTGTATCGTTAATATCTATTATGCTAAATAAATTAATTAAAGAGAAACAAAACGGAAAGCAGAATAGGCAATTTAAGGAAGAAATTATTAAGATGTTAGAGGCTAATATTAATCTTGTGAATAAACGAGCTACAACTAAAGATCATGATCATAGATTGGAAATCACAAATCAACAACCATTTTTAGTAAAGACATATCCGATACCGTATAAATTTAGAAATCAGGTTAGATTACAAATTGAAACTATGTTAGAAAATGGAATAATTGAAAGAAGCTCTACTTCATATACCAATCCATTGTAGTTGTTATGAAAAAGAATTCGACATTACGATTATGTCTGGATACAATACGATTATATCAAATAACAAAGCCACAATTTGAAGCTCCACAGACGTAGATAGTTGATTATCGAAGATCCATAATGAACGAATATATTCAAAATTAGATTTAAAGAATTCATTTTGGATAATCAGTTTACATGAAGATTCTAGGAAGTACACAGGTTTCAAAGTAGAAGAAAAAGTATTTCAATTTAAGGTAGTTCCATTCGGATTATCTACATCATGTGTAGCACTAGTAAAGGCTATACAAAGAATTTCAAATAGATTTGAGGCATTTTGCATTCATTTTATCGACGATATTTTAGTATACGAGCACAGGGTGCATTTAAATATTATATTCTGCCAGCTGAGCAAATATAATTTGAAACTTAACATAAAGAAACTGAGTTGCTTAAAGTTGACGTTAATTACTTGGGTTGTGTAATAAATAGAAATTGAGTTAATATTAATAGAGATATGATAAAACTAATACAGGCCCAAGAATATAAAGGAACTAAGAAGATTCTTAGGAATGTTGAACTACTACAAGAAGTTCGTAGCAAAATACTCAGATTTAATAGACCTTTGCAAGAACTGTGCAAGAATAATAGAAAATGGAAATAGGAAGCTGTAGAAGAGAAGACGTTTGAATCTTTAAGAGAAAGTTTTTATAATAATTTGTTCCTTAAACATCCAGATTTTAATTTATTTTACGAACAGATGCTTCAAATAATGCAATATCGGGTGAGTTATTACAAATACAAGAAAATGAAGAAGTACTAATAGTGTTTACTTCAAGAATATTAAGGAGATACGAATTACGATATACAATTGCAGAAAAAGATATGTCGGCGATTGTTAATGTTATAAATAAGTTAAAGTTTTACATGAACCCAATTCTTGATAGAAGCAGATACTTCTGCATTGACATTGATGAAAAGGTAAAATGTTATGAATAATAGACTATATATTAAACATCGAGCAGGAAAACTAAATATTACAGCTGATTATTTAAGTAGGAAGGATAATATAGATATGGAATCAAATAAAATAATGATAGCACCGATAAGAAGGGATAGCGACATAGAAAAATATTATCAAGAGAATTTTAAGAATTTGCAAGCAGATGAAGAAATAATGAAATTACGTAAGAATGCATTAAATGAAAATAATGGGTATTATAATATAGTCGACGATGTTCTTATGAAAGAAATAAGGGAATATAATTTAATGGTATTAAATATGGATATCGCCAGAGAAGTCATTCGAAATACATTTGAAATATGGGCATATAGGTACACGGAAGACATGGTTGATCTTTCGAGAAGTTTTATATAAAAATGATGCCAAAGTAATTAAAAAGATTATTAATGCAGGCAAGATTTATTTATTTTCACAGGAAAAGAATTATAAAGATATAAGCCATGTGAAAAGTATAATAGTTAAAAAATCCATTAAAATTGTTCGCTATCGACTACATAAGTAATTTGGTAACAGGTCAGTTTGGTTTTAAAAATGTTAAGAATGTTTAAATAGGAGATTCAGTGATAAGTAAAAGTATTCAAGTGCCACATGGTAAGGATAAAGTTTGTGCAAAATTATCTTTACCATATTGCGGTCCATTTGAAGTAATAAAAAAGTTTGGTGAAAGCACGTATGAATTAATGAATCTAAAAACTAAAATAATAAAAAAGATATCACATAAGTCAAATGTATCCTTATACAATATAAAAGAATAGATAAACAATAGAATTTGATATCTAAATAATTAATAGAAGGACCATTGCATAGGAATGTTTGTTAGTCAATTAAATTTAATAAAGAAGTTAATAAAATATTGAAAATTCCAAATTTCAAAGAATATTGTCCATCGTTAGAAACAGTTAAATGTTAAAATGTTCAAGAGTTGACAATTTTTACTTCCTTTTACAATAAAGGAAGTATTGGTTTCACCCCAACAATTCGAAATTGAGTTTTCAACAGATCTTCACGTTTTAGAGTCCCCTGAACCCAAAAAACATATTTTTGTTCATTGGTCTGTGTGTCTGTCTATGACCAAAATATCTCAAAAACGAAAAGAGGTATGGCGTTGAAACCTCATATATACGTTTTCTGTATTATGTAGATGCGACAGCAAACTTTTTGAAGAAAATCGCATACCCGGAACTAGGTTCTAACCATTTTTTTTCAAACATTTTTATTACATTTTTAATGTGTATTTATGTGAGATATGTGATTTTCCAGTTGAATACTTCTAAAACTTCTTTTGTTGTCTTCTTGGATTTCTTTTGTTATCTTCTATGTTTTTATTAATTCCTATTTTAAATAGAACACCAGGTATATTATTACATTTTTGAATTCAACTTAAAATTGTAGAGAAAATTTGTCTCTAACGCTCTATTCTGTACCGTTTTTGTAGAATTTGCAATTTTTTAAAATTTTTGAGAAATGCTTAAAAATCTAATTTTTGGCTAATTATAAGATCACTGTAAAAGGAAGTTGTGTGAGTGCATCACACCAGATTTTCAATTTACAATCTTGTGGGGAAATTTGATGTGGTCTTAAAATAGAAAAGCATTTTAAATAAAATATAATTAACATGCAGCTTCATTATTAAGCAAATAAAGTTATTAAGTTAATTAACTCCGTTTTATCATTATAAAATTGGATTTCCTACAATGATATTTGCGGTTGGTCAGAAATTTGACTTTCCATTAGCTAAAACAAATATAAGTTAGATAGAATCATAGTTAATTTAATTTACATGCGAAATTATAACCGATATCAGTTATTTGAATATTTGAGGTTGCAATTGTAGTTAAAATTGGTTGAAGATACTAGTGTTTGAATTGAGTTGTTCTGTTACTCAGATTTTATCTGTAAAAGTAGTAAATATTATTAAAATATAAGTTTATTTCTTACATATTTGTTGTAAAATGAGTTAATGATGTATAATTGGAGGGAGGTATATTTAAGAACTGTTAACCTATATTATATATGACTTGTAAAATTAAAAACATCATAAAGGTTGAAAAGTAGGAATCTGTAATATTTCAAAATGGAGTAATATTTATGGTTTTGGCGTAAATTATAAAATAACAAGAACAAAATAGATTGAACAATTAAAAATTTTAATGACGCCAGTCTACAATTTGAGTTAATGATATAAAAATTCAATTTTACAAGCATAAATACTCGTACTGGTATGTAAAATTAATAATTGTAATAAAAATAGTGTATTAAAGAAGAAAATGAGTGTAAAACTAATAAAGATGTTAAGTGTGCGTGCATAAAACCTAGTCAAGAGGGGTTGGTGACTATAGTACAACAATGAAACAGGATTTTAACAAATAGGCTAGAGTAAAAATTCGATTTACATTAACCGAAAGAAGTACCAACTTTCCGAAAAAGCTTTGAAACAACAGACCATAGACGAATAATGGTGCTGCCAATATTATGGCCGAGTTTAGACAAAAAGTTATTTTTTCGTCGACCTCTCTATAAAATGTAATTTTACGAACGCATTTACATACGAAAAATGTAACTTTTTTTAATTTGGTACTCAGCCAATAGCCGTTAGACCAATTATAGGCGTCGCTGTACATTTTATGGGGACTTCCAACCCCACTAACGACTGTCATGATGTTATTATGACATCCGGGACCAACTATTTCTGTGGCAGCCATACCACGAGGCGCCCAGAGAAGCAGCCATGGAACTCCCATCCAAGTTCTGGCCAGAAAGAGCGTTGCTTAACTCTACTGATCGAACGTGAACGCTTGTTGAAGCTACACCACCCGGGACACCATGGACACCATTAATTTTTCATCCGCAAACCTTTTCGTTCCCAAACATTTTTTGTCGGCAACAACTTTTATAATTCACACTCCCCTTTTTCAAATTATGACGGTCAACGCAAAGATTTAATACGTACCTCGGACGAAAACTGTTTTCTATGGCCTTTCCTGCATTGCATGCAGCGTACATAAAAAGAAAATTGTTCGTCCTAGATACATAAATAACTATTATAGTAGGTATAGAAACGTAGTCAAGAATAAAAGCTTTAAAAAACGCTAAAATAGATTTGAGATATGCGCAAATAATAGAAACGATATGTAACATCACCAACATAATAAACATGCACGAGCTTAGTAAACCAATAACTGTCAAAAAAGGAGTAGGCATAGTGAGCCTATATTTCCTCGACTACTCACTCTAGTACTCGAAAATGCGTTTAAAAGCTTAAACTGGAAAAAGAATCGTAACAATATTGTCGCGAAAAGCCTAAAGTCGGGGTAACTGGCAATCTTTTAGTTAAAATACACTTGTACACGAAGACCAAAGCTACTGTTGCGAGATTAATAAGAACACTTAAGTACAAATACTTGCATTTATTTTTCTGCCGTTTACAGAATAAATTAAATTTAATACCGTTAGTTCTTAACTTTACTTATTAACATCTTCATCTTAACTAACTAATTCTAAGTCCAGTTTGACCAAGAAAACTCGGTAGGCGTTTACAAATTTCCAAATAAGCCTATCAGAGCAGGTCTAAATTTTGGACTTTTGGCACATACATACGGACGTGACAGTTCATAATAGTTCTATGAATTTGACATATTTGAAGCTTTCACACGCTAAAATTTGTCAAGCTCGACCCCTCGCAAATGATCGCTAATAAAGTTTTACAATTCTACTAAAAGAATTTGCTCCAGCAGGCACAAAATTTTTATGATCGAGTTGCAACAGTTGCACTTCTGACCCGGTACTAACCATATAACTTCGCCCAATATTTCGGCTTACGGCAGAGGAAGGCAACGTTTCTTAACATTCGCTTGTTGTAATTTTAATATGACATTTTGCCTACGAATTCTACCTTAAAATATGTATTATACAAATGGCTTATAGCTAACTAAAGTGCAGTCTATTCCTACAACCGCGTATAGTTCATTTCACTAAAGAACGCAAATCGTAACAATATCTTTGGAGAATACTTCAAGTCATCTCAGGTTTGCTGATAATATACTTAGATCAACAATAACAAACAGCGAAGAGCTACAGAGTATGGTCGAAGAGTTAGCAAACGAATCACAAAAATTGGGTTAGAGATAAACGTAAGTAACGCAAAGGTGATGACCAGCCAAAAACGGGACGACACACAAATAACAGTAAATGAAGAAGAAAAAGAGAAAGTGGATTCATCATCATCATTCGTTGATTGGGCCTTACGGCTTTATCCGGTTTTATATTCCACCTCTTTCGTGGTGGTCGAAGGAGTCGTGTTTTTTTCGATTCTGTTCATATGTTGTCTCCACAGTGTGGAATTATAATCATATACTATTGTTACAAAAAACAACTAAGAGAAGATATTTTTAGCTGTGTGAATCTGAAATTCTAACCGGAATATATTTCAAATTATTTCAAAACGTCACTGTTAATAATGGATCAAATGAGTGTAGTTTCAAAAACTAGGAATAGATATTTCTTGCTTAGAAAACGGCATACCTATTCGGGAAATTGCACATTTATCTAGTTGTCTATTGTTTTGTATTTTAATTTTTGATATTAACATTTAATGACATGACAGGTTTGAATTGTTCACATGGCCGTTAAAGTCAGTTCATCAACTAAAATAATACACATGCATGGCTTCTGGCCTTAGAATTTGTCCAAGTTTTCATTTTGTAGCAATAGTACTTTATCATGTAAACTCTCGACTCGAAGTTCATCTCTGGTGTTTTCACATATAATCTCATGAGAGCATTAATTCTTTCCGGAAATTTTTTTGAGTGCGGTCCAACAACGTCGTATTAATTTGCCCGAGCGGGACGCGAGGGCAAATTAGGACGTTGTTGGGATGCACGAAAATAATTTCCGGATATGAATTAATGCTCGAATGCAGATTCGGTAAGAAAATCGTAACGCCACATACCCTCACAATTAGGTTGGTCTACCTACAAAAAATTTCCAAGAAATTTTTTTACTGTCTTGGTTACGGCTCGTGAACTAATTTTTCTATTGGTCATTAATGAGTGTCGTACGATTTTCATTTGAAATTATATCTGATAATAATCTGCACCTGTTTACAGATCTAAGATACTTCATTTCAGCCAACTGTATTTTTTGCAAATATTTATCTGTGACGATCCACGTTTGACACCCGTGGAGAAGCATTGGCACAACCATCGTGGAATAGAATTTTAATTGTGTTTCCTTATTATAATTTCCTTTCGATGTACGCGTTAATGTTCAACATCTGGTGTATTGAAATTTGTTGATTTTGTTGTCGTATGAAACATCACATTCTAATTTTCTAAAGTATATTTGCTCTAGGCATCGATCATCTATTACAATCTTCTATCTTACTAGGTACTGTCCATGGTTTCACTTTTATTTATTGGAATTTTACAATTAAAACTTTTTGAGATACATGATGTAATTTTCATATTGCTCTTCGTATAATATGGTTTTCAGATTTGGTAAGTACTACTTGCTCGTCAGGAAGTGGAATGGTATATTAAGGTAAAGATTCATTTAAAAAAAAATTCTAATTGGTGCTTAGTTTTGCCACTTCAGCATATCATCTGTATAGTGTGTCCAAGATAAGAAGGGCCAGTATGGGGATCTCGGTAATTGTAAGAGATACAAATTTGGTTAAATGGGAAGAAAGTTGCACAATTAAAGGACTAACAAAATGGCACCTAGAAGTCCTTGATATGATTTTTCGTTTTTGAATTATTTCAAAAAAACCGAATTTTTGGATTTTCTATTTTATTTTTTTTCTGGCGTTAATATTAAAGTTAGAGCAAAACTGATTAAACTTCTTTATAGCAACTTTTAGTGGACTTAATGATTACGTTATCAAATTTTTTATCTGACGTTTCGTCTTCGAGAAACCATCATCAACTTAATTCTTTTAAATACGGTCCTGGTTTTTTGATGCCAAATTTGTAAAGCCCTTTTTATTCTGAATTCAACAATGTACCACATATTATGGTTTAATTACGTTTAGAACTTTTTTTGATCATCATCAGCAAAGATACGGACTTGCTTTCTCATAATTTTGCAAAAGTAAGTTCATACAGTGAGTTAGGCGTTTTTAGATCCGTTAAAATATTTAACATAATAGTGTCGGGCCTGGATCTAAATAACGAAGAAGAACATATAATAAAAGAAGAAATAGGTAAATTCATTAAAGAAGAGTTAAGAATTATCCCAAAAATTAAATATACAAGAAAGATTGGATACCAAAAATTTTTACTGAAAATGGAAACTACATCAGAAAAAATTAAGATTTTGAAAAACAAACATAAGCTTAAGCAAGTAAAAGATAAAATAGTATATATAAACGAAGATTTAACCAAGAAGGAGAGAGACATGCAAAAGAAAATCCAGGAAAAAGCGGAAGAGGAGAAAAACAGGGGAAATGACACAAAAATAGGAAAAGGAAAACTATATATTAATGGAAAAGAGTGGAAGTTGGATGAGAAAACAGGACAATTAAAAGAAATGACAAACACCAAGTACAATATATCAAAAAACTGAGAAATTATGTAATACGGAGTAATAAGGCAACGAACCAAGCAAAGAAAAAGGATACGAAAAAGGAGATGAATGACAACAAGACAGAAAAAGAAAAAGAGAAAAACGGAACAAAATGCAAGAAAGATAGAGAAACAACAGTAAACAAAAGTAGAACAGCAACTTGTAAAATAGGAACATGGAATGTAAGAAGTCTCACGGGAAAAGAAGAAGAAATAGTTGAAGAAATGATAGAACAACAAATAGAAATGTTAGCAATAACAGAAACTAAAAAGAAAGGAAAAGGCTTTATGAAAATTCACAAAGGTTATTGGCTATTCTGGTCCGGTGTAGAAGAGACAGATAGAGCAGCGAAAGGAGTTGGACTGATAGTATCACCCAACTGGCTGAAAAATATAACAAAAGAAAGATATGTAAACGAAAGAATACTAGTGATTGAAATAATATTAAGAAAGGAAAACAATTGCACATTAATTATAACATATGGAGTAAATGAAGATGCGAGCAAAGAAGAAAAAGACAATTATTACAAGAAACTACAAGAAGAAATAGACGATGCAAACGAAAACCTCATAATCGTGGGAGATTTAAATGGACGAGTAGGCAACAGTAACAAGGGCGTTGAAAGAATAATGGGTGAAGAAGGAGAAACAATAAAGAATAATAATGGAGAGAGAATTATAGAAATGTTCATGGAAAATGACCTAATAATAACAAATACAAAGTTTAAACACAAGGAAATCCATAAGATAACAAGAGAGGAGCCAAGTAGAAATGAAAAGTCTATAATCGACTACTTTCTGGTACGAAAGCGATATTGGAAATATGTGAGGGATGTAAAAGTAACAAGAAAAGCCGAAATTGGTAGCGACCATTACTTAGTTCAAATGAAACTAATATTAAGACAAGAAGAAAAAGAAGACAAAAGAAGAAATAAAGTAAAGAAGAAAATAAAAAGTTATAAGCTCAAAGAACAGACAAATAAAATAAAGTATCAAGATAAACTTAAGAAAATTTTAAATGGACAAAAAGGAGATGTAAGTATAGAGGAACAATGGAAAACACTAAAAGAAACAATACTAGTGGCAGCTAAAGAAAGTTGTGGAACGACAAAAATAGGGAACAAAAGCACAAAAATAACAGAGTGGTGGACAACAGAGATACAGAAAGTCATTAAAGAGAAGAAAGATTTATGGAAAAAATACCTTAGCACAAAAATACAAACAGAGTATGAGAAATACAAGGAGAAAAGAACTCAAGTTAAAAACACAGTAAAAGAAGCAAAACAGGAGTCATGGAGGAAATTCGGACAAAACATGAATGCAAATTTCAGAGATAATCAGAAACTATTTTACGGCACACTGAAACAACTAAGACAGAAAAAAGGGTATAGTATGAAAAATATGAAAGACAAAGTTGGAAATATAATAACTGAAGAGAACAAAATAATGGAGAGGTGGAAAGAGCATTTCAAGGAAATAACAGAAGTTAAAGATTCAAAGGAACAGATAAAAGAGAAAAAGGAAGAAAGTAAAACAGAAATAATGATCACTGAAGAAGAGGTCACACGAGCTATAAAGAAATTAAAATTAGGGAAATCAGCTGGAATTGATGAAATCACACCCGAAATGATGTACTATTCAGAGGAATCAGGAGTGAAAGAATTTACAAAGTTGATAAATAAAATAATAAAAGAAAAGAAAGTACCCAAGGAATGGAACACCCGGATCATTCTACCAATACATAAAAAAGGGGATGTAAGAGATTGCTCAAACTACCGAGGCATTACGCTAATGTGCATACCAGCAAAGGTACTTGCCAGAATAATAGAAACAAGAATAAAAGAACAAGTAGAAAACTCACTAGAAGAAACTCAGTATGGCTTAAAAAAGGCAGAAGCACACAAGACCCAATATTTATATTAAGGCAATGTATCGAGAAGTGCATAAACAAAACTAAAGAAATTCACATAGCTTTTATCGACTTAGAAAAAGCTTTTGACAGAATAAGATGAGAAGATATATGGCAGAGCTTACAAAAAAATGGAATAGACAGTGAAATAACGGAAGTAATAAAAACGATGTACGATACAACAAAAAATATAGTGAGAACAAATAATGAAGAGTCGACTGAGTTTGAAATAAGAAATGGCCTGAAACAAGGATGCGTGCTGAGCCCTCTGTTATTTGCATTAGTAGTGAACGAAGCAATAAAGAACGCAAAACAAGAAATGAAACCGATGACACTGGGATATTGGAAGATGCAAAAGGTTGAGATATCGGAGCTGCTATTTGCGGACGACATGGCGATAGTAGCAGATACAGAAGAAAATCTACAACATAACCTGAACAAGTTAAACAAAGAACTGAACAAGATAAATATGAGAATGAACGTACAGAAGACAAAATCAATGATATTAGGACAAAGTAATAAAAAACATGATATCAGAATAAACGGGCAGAAGATAGAACAAGTCGAAGAATTTAAATCCTTAGGAACAGTAATAGAAAGAAATGGAAAGATAGAAAAAGAAATAAACGATAAAATAGCAAAAGTAGGAAGAATATACAACGGACTAAGGACAACATTCTTGGAGAAAAGAGAAATACCAGAAGATGTAAAGATAGAAGTGGTTAAAAAGGTAATAAACCCCACATTAATATACGGTAGCGAAACTTGGACACTCACGAACAAAGATAAGAGTAGAATAAACGCAACAGAAATGAGATTCATAAGGAAAATAGACAGGAAAACAAGAAGAGATAGAATCAGAAATGAGAAATTCAGAAATAAATTTAAAATAAAACCAATACTGGCAAAAATCGAAGACAGACAATTAGGATGGCTGGGACATATACAAAGGATGACAGACGAAAGACTTACAAAGAGAGTGTATGAAGCTCGAGCACAAGGAGTCAACAGAAGAGGAAGACCTAGGAAAACGTTGCAAGAGGAGGTGAAAAAAGTGGTGCAGGAGAGAGGAATCCAGTGGAACGAAGTCAAATCTCTAACTCAGAATAGGATGGGATGGAAAAGGCTGATCAACTCAACCCAATAGTCTTACACCTCACGGTAGAAAGACTCAGGAATAAGTAAGTAAGTAGTAAAGAATAAGTAAAATATTTAAATGCGCATCATAATGTCATAATTCGGATACATTAATTCAATAGCCAACCAATAACTATTAACAAAAAAACAACAAATAAATGAACAAAAGATAACAGAGCGAATAATAAAACGAACACCGAAATAATTTAATATGTATTAAATTTACAGATGGTATTTAAAAAGGTTGCCATCATTCTTTAAGCATAAATAACATCTTCTAACTGTAGAATCTAAAACATTATTCAGCAATACTGGCGTTATGCTTTGAAAGGCTTGAAGAACCAACCTTCTAAGTTCTTCTTCTGTTTCAAAGTTTCAAAACTTTGAATACCTATTACCTACATTGTTTCGATGCTCGTTTTGTTATTCTTTCTGTCTATCTTTTGTTCATTTATTTGTTGTTTATTGTTAATAGTTATTGGTTGGTTATTAAATTAATGTATCAGAATTATGACATAATGATGTGCATTTCAATATTTTAACGGCATCTAAAAACGCCTAACTTACTGTATGAACTTATTTTTACAAAATTATCACAAATGCAGATCCGTATCTTAAATATTTTCTGATAATGATAAAAAAAGGCTCGAAACGTAATTGTGGTACATTGTTGAATTTAGAATAAAAAGGGCTTCACAAATTTGGCATAAAAAAACCAGAACCGTATTTTAAAAAATGAAGTTGATGATGGTTTCTCGAATACGAAACGTCGGATAAAAAATTTGATAACGCTACCATTAAGTCCACAAAAAGTTGTTAGAAAAAGTTTAATTAGTTTCACTCTAACTTTAATATTAACGCCAGAAAAAAATAAAATAGAAACTCCAAAAATTCAGTTTTCTTGAGATAATAAAATTCAAAAACGAAAAATCATATCAAGGATGTCTAGGCGTCATTTTGTTAGTCCTTTAATTGCGCAACTTTCTTCCCATTTAACCAAATTTATATCTCTTACAATTACCGAGATCCCCATACTGGCCCTCCTTATCTTGGACACACTGTATATATAAAACTGAAAGTCCTGACTCACTCATTCACTCATTCATCAACGCCCAGCCCAAACCCTTGGACCTAGAAAGGTGAAATTTGGCACAGAGGTTCCGTTTATGATGTATACAAGGAATAAGGAAGGATATTTCGAAATTCAACCCCTAAAGGGGTAAAATGGGGGTTCCAATTTTGTATGGAGAAATAATATTAAATAGACATTCCGACTTGAAACTTTGTAGGAGTACTCCTAAAAACAAATAAGCAAACACGTATTTCGTGATTTTCCGAAAATCAACCCCTTAGGGGGTGAAATGGAGTAAATAAGCCTAAAATACGATATGGGTGACGTTATTGAGGTTTTTTGGGACGTTGATTGCGAAAATGGCATTTATTTTTAAATCCAAGACAGTGGACATGACATAAGGGAAAGGACGGGACTGGACTGGACTGGACGGGAAAGGACGGGACGGGACTGGACTGGACTGGACTGGAAAGGACGGAACGGGACAAGACGGGACGGGGCGGGACGAAACGGGACGGGGCGGGACGAAACGGGACGGGACGGAAAGGGAAAGAATGAGAAGGAAGAGGAGAAGACGGGACGGGACGGGACGGGACGGGACGGGACGGGAAGGGAAGAGATGAGACGGGACTGGGCTAAACGGTACGGGACGGGACGGAAAGGGAAGGGACGGGATGGAAGGGGAGGGGAGGGCACGGTACGGAGACGGGGATGGAGAAAGGGACGGGGACGGGGATAGGATGGGATGGGATGGGATGACAGAAAATAATTAGTCATTATTTAATACACAAATAACGAACCTGGCGCGAACGAAGTCGCAGGTAACAGCTAGTCTATACATAAATTAGAAAGTATGGGTGATGATGTACATTGTACACCCTTGTCGCACGACTTAATTTATGCCAATTCATACATTTTTATTGTCTTTGACGTTATGGTGAATGCTGAGCTTAGTGTTTCAATACAGGCTTTGAACTGTTTTTATTAGATGATTAGGAGCCTTTTTTCTAAAAGTCCATAGTTTGCTTTTGTTAACTATATCGAAAGCTTTGGTGAAATCTATAAAAACAATGTGGGTGTCCGCGTTGTATGCGCGACTTTGCTCGATGATTAACTTGGGATTTAGACAAACATCTATACACGATATACATTTTCGAAAGTCACATTGATTTTCGTTTAGTAGGGGTTCTCCGCTATTGTTTGTTTTTCTGAAGGTGCTTCTTATATACAGGGTGATCCATAAGTATGTTCATTAATGGGTAATTAGAGCACATCAAACAGAACCACTTTGCATAATATACTATACGTCAAACTTAATAATAATCCCATAAAATGTAAAACATTTCATAGTTTAAACTGATTGATGGTCACTGAAATGAATTTCTATGAACATAAATTCGCACAGGTGGTTGCGATAAGACCGAATTTTAGAATGCAGAAGCAAACAACAGTTCTTTGGGTATTTCAATCTCATCGGTGTATTAAGTTAATGTACTCTTACCTGATTTAGCCAGTGGTTCTCAAAATTTTGCACCACACCCTAATGCGATTTTTCCATAAGCGACTAATTTTTAGTGCAATGTAGGTACTTTTACTGCGGTCAGTATACACCCGTTGAATTTAATGACCATACTTATGAATCACCTTGCATATTTAGGACAACAGCTGATGATGGGAAAGGAAAACCAGAACGCAGAAGAGAAGAATTAAGCTAGTACGGGCAACCTTTGCAAAATTAAGCGAATTAATGCAGTCGAATATACAACAAACAAAAAACGTCAATTTTCGATTCATTTGAATTAGCAGGCTTAATATATAAAATCGAAACCTGAGTTTTGGCCAAAGAAATTATAATTCTAATGAAAATAGCCCAAACAACTACGAAGTGAAGAATGTTGGGAGTATTCTTAATAAAAAGAAAAACAAACACAATAAATCAAAACTTGAAGATATATCGTTCATCACCAGGATGACGAACTGGTATTGTTAAAAAATTACTAGACTGGGAAGCAAGGGACAGGCGCGACCATCAGTAGGAAGACCATAAATGCTGACGTTGCGAAATATGAAAAGTGATGGGAACAAATTGGAGAAAACAGCAAAAATAGAGGTAACTGGAAAAAAGAACTGAAAGTCTATATCCAAATTTGTATAGAACACGCTCTAAAAGAAATCAAAGTGCAACAGAACCTTTCAATAAATAAGCACTGCAATAAATAAATGGTTCCCGAGAATGATCAATAGCGTATCTCACTGAGTAAGTTGTACATCATGTTTCCGCGTAATTGCGACTCTATTCAGCAAACAGCTGGCACATCGTCTTTGAGGGCTTGAATTGTTTGTGGATTATTGGTGTAGACTTTGTCCTTGTCGTAGCCCCAAAGGCAAAAGTTAAGCGGTGCCAGATCGCACAATCTAGGCGGGCAATAATAATCAATTATTGGTGTCTCTGTTTCGAGAAATAACACGTCTTCGGGAAATGTTCACCATATTTGTAGTGGATTCTCACTATTTCTCTGCATTGCAGCGTGTATCGTTCCTTTTTCTTGAATCGTATACTATTTTTTAGAAAGCCGCAAAACTGTTTTTAGTTTGACTAATTTCTACAGGAGAAAACACCGAAAGCAATAGTTCGCGATAATTAATTTCAAAATATGTGATTATATTAAAGAAAATCAGGTCAAGGCGTTTCCATAACCAAAATTATCTTGAAGTATTTAAACAACCGCCATATTCTTTAGACTTACTCAATCGGCTATTACTTATTCCCAAAATGAACGAACGTTCATTAGGATGACGAAGTTCCGAAGCTAGAATGAGTGATGACGACAATAACTGAACATTCACATTTTGGAAAATGTATGTTACTTTACTTACACAACGCTGAAACTGATTATAATTTATTTTGCGCAATATAGCTTTGAAGTTGAAGATGTCAAAACATTTCGAATAGCTATTCTTAATCCGATGAAATTAAAATGATTTCAATTTAAACTTCCTTTAAACATCTGGTGTGAAAACTATTAACCTTTTGCCAACTAATATCCCACTAGAGTAACTGCCAAAAAATATCTTCCGCATGCTCAAGCCCGTCACACTTCAATCATGAGTTTAATAAACATGCAAATTTCAAACCAACTATAACCTGTATTAGTTATAATTACTTCCAAATTATAAAAATGTAATTAGTACTATTATGATTATGCCATTTAAGGGTTCATACGCTATCACACCACATTTCTAGAAACTTTTGAAATATATTTTGTTATTAATTGTAAATATCGATTTACAATTTTTCTGGTGTTTAGCCTGAAATTAGCCAAAA
Source organism: Agriotes lineatus (assembly GCA_940337035.1). Lineage (NCBI taxonomy): Eukaryota > Metazoa > Arthropoda > Insecta > Coleoptera > Elateridae > Agriotes > Agriotes lineatus. The sequence continues at coordinate 37,908 of CALNHX010006941.1, forward strand.
AGTATGAAATCTGAAAAAACTATGATCAGCATAATAATATAATGGCCACAATTTCTCGCAAGTATACACTGAGAAATATCTGGCAATTTTTCATTCAAAACAATTAATAAATTACTCTGATATTCGATATGTTCTAATAAAAGAAATACTTTTCCTATATACCAGAAGATACAGAAGATGCTGTCTGCACATGTTATAAAAAAGCATTTAGAAACATCCTATCGCTAACAATGCAATTCGGATATTATGTTTAAATAAACTCTAAAAGACAATATACAACGTTGAAGGCTACCACAGAAAGATACGCCAAAAAATAATGTACATTAAGTTTATTTGTAACTGACAGCGATTAAAAATTGAAATATAGCACTCATATATCGCAATTTGTAATAATAATGACTCATTTGCATTCGACGATATATTTTAATTGGTTTGATCAAGTTATTATATACAACGGTCTTTTATGTACTTTTTTCAATCCTGCAATCACAGGACATAAATTTAAATTAAGAGCACTGACCTCTGACAGGACTTTTAAAAATGGAAAATGCAAGTGCTTGCACTGCAAAGGCCTTTTAGATAATAAGTACAATAAATTATGACAGTATCAAAACCGTCCTTGGTATTTTTTCCAGGAAAAACAATTGACATAAATAAATATAGGAAGATTTTACAGTATGTATTATTCCTAGTATTCATTGCTTTGAAATATGTTGCCTCTAGTGCAGCAAATTCTTGCTATTTTATTGACAAGAAAACTACCAAATTTGATTAGTTGAGCTTCAATAATTTAGAAATTGTACAAGTTGGAAATAGTGATTGTGCGAATATTTTGAGAAATGGTGATCTTAAATCGCTCATTAAATACCTACAAAAGGTAGATTTAACGCTAAAAAAAATGTTATCTACGACCACCACTAAAAGTAGGCCTTTTAGCGCTAGCTTGTTTCACTAAAAGTGAAAGTTTACTTTTAGCCCATGTGCTAAAAGTGAAGTGAGGTTATAAAACTACAATTTCGAACTGGAAGTAAAGTTGTAAAGTTGCTTCTTGCGTTACAGGTAAAGTGTTTTTGAAATAATTAAAGCGTTATGTAATGAATAGTCAGATGTGGAGTATTAATAATTACATTTCGTAACTGACCTTGACTACTGTCATTCGCAAACATTCGCCCGCGCGGCATGGCCTACTGTTTATTATGACATAAATTATAAGTGTCGTAGATGCAAACCTTTGTTAAATCGATATTTATGGATTAATACCAGGTAATTTAAGGTCGTAGAAAAATATTGTATGCAACTCTTGCTAAAAGTGGTTTATGCACGAGACATGTTATGAAACTCAGCCTTCGGCTTCGTTTCATAATTTTCATGTCTCGTGCATAAACGTCAACTTTTAGCACTTGTTGCATAAATAGCTATTATATAGATATGGTTGACGTGTTTGGGGATTCTGCTTCTTCCTTTCAAACAGTAAACATTTGCCCTCGGGAGTCCAAATGTGACAAAAGTGTGAATGGCATTGTCAGAGGAGATCGTAGGTTGACAACACTAGTCGATATTATGCAACATTAGTTAGAAAACTTCGTTATTGTATTAAAGAAAAAAGAAGAGAAAATTTGTGACAAGAAATGACCTTCATGACGATAACGCTTCGGTTATCTGAACACAATAAATTCGTGATATTTGAAGTTATGGAGCATCCACCCTACTCTTTCCCCTTACTTAGCTCGTAGTGATTTTTATTTATTTCCAAAGCTAAAAGCGATGACGCCGTTCTAGTAGCAGTTCAGATATTGTTCTGTGATCCAGATTCCGAGTTTATACGTCCCTCGTACAACTTCTTATAACCACATTTTCTGTCGTTAATCACAACCAAACCTTTAGATTATTATATTTCGAAAGTGTTTCATTAAGAGATACAAACTGTTAAAAAAATGTTTTTACTTCCTTTCACGATAAAGGAAGTATTGGATTCGCCTCAAAAAATGGAATTTGAGTTTTCAACAGCTCTACATGTTTTCGAGTCCCCTGAACCCGAAAACGTGTGTGTGCCTGTGTGTCTGTGTGAACAGAATATTTCAAAAACGAAAAGAGATATGACGTTAAAACTTCATATATAAGTTTTGTATATCTTGTATCTTTTGAAGAAAATCGCATAACCGAAATGGTGTTTACTCTTGTAATTTTTCAGTTTTTTCGATTTTCTCAAAAACGATATTTTCAAACGTTACATTTTTAATGTGTATTGATGTGAGATAGGTGATTTTCCAGTTGAATACCTCTGAAATGGGTTGTTTTTTATACATAGTGTAATAGCGAAGCCAAAAAGAAATTCTTGACTTATTATAAGATCACGGTAAAAGGAAGTTGTGTGCGTGTATCACAGCAGATTTTTTTAATATGTCAAAAACTAAAACATGTTAAATTGAGATTTGGTAGTCAAATGTCTAATCAAATACGATTTTAATCAGGCGACTGTAGATTATATTAAATAGATAACTTAATTCATATTGTTATTTGGGTATTTCCCACTCTGCAAATTAAAATTATTAAATAACGTATTAAATAACGAACGTTTCGAGGGACAATCTGTCCTCGTTATCAACGATTAACAATTAAAAGGAACAAGAAACTTAGCTTTTTTCACGGAGATTGAAAACCACCAACCTCCAATGAATTGCTTGACACTGACGTTTGTTGATTATCTAAACCTATTTGATCTGATCTTTAGGAATCGATAGCCAACTATTGTCTAAAAATATTGAGAAAGACGACACGCATTTTTCTTCGTTAAGTAAAATATATGCAGTCTCCTTAATTTTAGTTTAGTTGACATCGATTCTTTAGACAAGATCTTTGTGTGATGCCAGTGTACTTTGTGATTGTTATCCCAAGCATATTCTGCCAGCTTAGACTTATTGAAGTGATAGGTTTTCATCATATTTTTATGTTCTTTAACTCTAACTGCTAAAGGTCTGAATGTTTCACCGATATAATATTTCGCGCATTCACAGGGAATAACTATACAGGGTGTCTCAAAAAGAATGGGACACCGATTAGCCATAGATTCCATACGTCATAATAAATCGATTAAACCTAATATGCCTTAGTACAAAGTCCCTTCGGTAAGAAGTTATAGGGCTTTGAAGTTCAATTTTTTATTTTTTATTTTTTTGTTAATTTCCACAAATGTAGAGATATCGATTTGAATTTTGGTATACATACTTACTATTATATACTACAGTAATACAAAAATAATTTCATAAACTAGACTTGACTGTAAAGGGCACTTTACCTAACTTTTAAAACTTTTTTTAGCTCTAACTTCGTTATATGTAACATTTTTAAAATTTTAGGTTATTTTCTGAAAGAGAATTAAAAAGCACAAAAATAATGTACTCTTAGTTCTTAAGCCTAAATGCAACCGTTTACCTTAAAATGTCCATCAAAGGTTTTTGGTTGTCATTAAGATGTGCAATTATCAAGTAACCATGATCACAAAAACAATGGGTAATGATTGTAATCTAGTAAACAACAACAAGAAATCAATTAATGACGTTGGTGACATCAGTTTTTTGTCTTTTGTGCTTTGCGAAAATGATGCGACATAACGAACCTTTCAGCATTGGAGAATTCGTTATGTAGCGGCATTTTCTTAAACATAAGAGAACAAATTCTTATATCACTAATATCATTAATTGATTTATCATTGTTTTTTACTAGATGATCATTGTTTTTATGATCATGCATACTTGATAATTACATGTGGTAGTGACAACCAAAAACCTTTGATAGGTATTTTAAGGTAAACGGTTGCTCCTACGTCTATGAAGTAAGAGTACATTATTTTTGTGTATTTTAACTTTATTTCAGATAATAACCTAAAATTTGAAAAATGTTACATATAACGAAGTTAGAGCTAAAAAAAGTTTTAAAAGTTAGGTAAAGTGCCCTTTACAGTCAAATCTAGTTTATGAAATTTTTTCTATTAGTGCAGTATACAATAGTAAGTATGTATACCAAAATTAAAATTGATATCTCTACATGTATGGAAATTAACAAAAAATAAAAAATAAAAAATTGAACTTCAAGGCCCTATAACTTCTTACTGAAGAGACTTTGCACTAAGGTAGATTAGGTTTAATCGATTTATTATGACGTAAGGAATCTATGGCTAATCGGTGTCCCATTCTTTTTGAGACACCCTGTATATACAATTTGTTCTTCGTTGAACGGTTTAGTTTTTGTAAGAACTGACCACATATCAATGATTAACAATTAAAAAGAACGCCACAAAGAAGTTTCAGAAGATTGTCCCTCAAAACGTTCGTTATTTAATACGTTATTTAATAATTTTAATTTGCAGTGGCGAAATACCCAAATAAGAATATGAATTATAGATTCACCCTACAAAGACGTTTCAGAGATTATCGTAGATAACTTAAAAAAATAAAAACGGGCATTTTTCTTGGGAGAACATCTCTTTAAGATTCGCCTTTTAGCGCTAGATTGTTTCACTAAAAGTGACGTTTTATAGTTTAGCGTGTTTAAAGAGATCAGCTGTTTACTTTTAGCCCATCTGCTAAAGGTGAAGTGAGGTTATAAAACTACACTTTCGAATTGGAACTGGAAGTGAAGTTGTAAAGTTATTCTAGTTGCTTCTTGCGTTACGGGTAGTGTTTTCGAAATAATCAAAGCGTTATGCAATGAATACAGTCAGACGTGGAGTATTAATAATTACATTTGGTAACTCACCTTGCAGTACTGGCTTCGCAAACATTCGCCCGCGCGGCATGGGCTACTGTTTATTATAACATAATTAAATCGATATTTATGGATTAATAACAGTCAAATTAAGGTCGTAGATAAAATATTGTATGCAACGCGTGCTAAAAGTCGTTTATGCACGAGACATGTTATGACACTCAGCCTTCGGCTTCGCTTCATTATTTCCATGTCTCGTGCATAAACGTGCCTTTTAGCACTTGTTGCTAAAATAGCTATTTTCTACGACCACTACTAAAAGTAGGCCTTTTAGCGTTAGCTTTTTTCACTAAAAGTGACGTTTTATAATTTAGCGTGCTAAAAGTAAACAGCTGGTGTGGAATTTACAATTTCGAACTGGAAGTAAGATTGAAAAATTATTCTAGTTACTTCTTGCGTTAGAGGTAAAGTGTTTTTGAAATAATTAAAGCATTATGTAATAAATAAAATAACTATGTACAATTATAATTACCTTTGATAACTGACAGCTACTGATTCCAGAAACATTCACCTGCGCGTCAAGGCCAACTCTTTATTATGACATAAATTATAACTGTCATAAATGCAAACCTTTGTTAAATCGACATTTATGGATTAGTAACAGTAAATTTAAGGCCATAGAAAAAATATTGTGTGCAAACTCGTGCTTTAAGTGTTATTGCACTCGACATGTTATGAAACTCAGCCTTCGGATTCGTTTCATAATTTTCATGTCTCGTGCATAAACGTCCACTTTTAGCACTTGTTGCACAAATAGCTATTTTCCTCGATCACTCTTCCCGCTAAGCCCACAGAGTATTCAGTATTCAGCTAATAATATATCGCCATCGTTTCTAAAACTAGAAGAAACCATCTAACTAGTACACTAAGAGAATATAAAAAATCTGGTGTGATACACGCACACAACTTCCTTTTACAGTGATCTTATAATTAGCCAAAAATTTGATTTTAAATTTTTAAGCATTTGTCAAAAATTTTCAAAAATTACAAGTTTTACAAAAACGGTACCAAATAGAGTGTTAGTTCATGAGACAAATTTTCTCTAGAATTTTAAGCTGAATTCAAAAATGTAATAATATACCGGGTGTTCTATTTAAAATAGGAGTTAATAAAAAAAATTGAAAAAATAACAAAAGAAACCCATTTTAGAAGTATTCAACTGGAAAATCACCTATCTCACATCAATGCACATTAAAAATGTAAAGTTTAAAAAAAATCGTTAGAGCCGTTTTTGAAAAAATCGAAAAAAAAACTGAAAAATCACACGAGTAAACACCTACTTCCAGTTATGAGATTTTCTTCAAAAGCTTACTGTCGCATCTACATAGTACACAAAGCTTATATATGAAGTTTCAACTCCATACCTCATTCCGTTTTTGAGATATTCTGTTCACAACCAGACAGATAGACATACAGACACACAGACAGACAGACAGACAGACCAATGAAAAAAAATATGTTTTTTGGGATCAGGGGACTCTAAAACGTGACGATCTGTTGAAAACTCAATTTCGAATTTTTGGGGTGAATCCAATACTTCCTTTATTGTAAAAGGAAGTAAAAAGTATACACGATATAAGGGTGCTATGTTACTGATCTTAAAAAACGTTTCGAAAAATCATTTGGATATATTACACGATAGATGTTTAATTCGTTACAGTATCTGCTCTTCTCGAAAATTGTTATTACTTAACATCGCAATACGTATTTTGTTCAAACTAATTTATAATGGAATGCTAGTGATATTAACTTTTTGTTTCCATAAGCTGATTGATGGTTAAACACGTGCAGTAAAACATGTCTCAGGCTCATTACGAAATGAGCTTATCTATCTACTAAACATAATAAGTATTGATTTTTAATATTACGCTATACTTCCTCTAATGTAGAAGCAAAGTTATGGTAATACGTTATGAATATCCAATATCTAAAGTACAAGGTGTGGACTGGCCCACCCACTACATCCATGTGGACCACCCGGCTATTTACAAACTAGATTTTGCTAATCATACCGAAGCTACGTATACCGAATCTAAACAATACATATCAAATTTGCATATAATATTATACGAAATACAAATATAACGGTTACATTTGCCAGTAAAGACAGCTCTAAGAACATGTGTTAAAAATAATTAGTGTTACGTTCTTGCGTTTACACAATAAAAGTGTTACCGCAGTTTTTAGTAGAACACAAATATTGACGAATTTTAAGAATTCTTGAGGTACACTAATAACGACAAATTTACCTCAACCTTTTTGTACGGGCGACCCCTATTTCATTAGGTGTAACTTAGCGACCCCCTATTACTAAAAGCAGAAGATTAAGAATAGACATGTTCTGGTTAATTCTTTGGAATCTCTGTATTCTCAAGTTTTGCACTGAATTTCAGTTTTTCACACCTGACTCATGTTTAATATGTTTTCTAGTTTTGATGCAATGTATTTAAATGGTGTTTGTTTATGTACTATAGTTGTTTCTATACCTAGGTCCCAAAATGACTATTTAGCGGAAGATACGAAGTCAATAAACACAACGCACATTACCCTGTATCTGTTGGGTCCAATTTTTGTCAAGGGTAAAGCCGGAGCTATGTGCAAATTATTAATTTTGTCTATTAGCAAAAAAGCAAAAATAAACAAAAAATTATTTTTTAATGTGCTCGCCCTGTATATGTTGGGACCAAAGTATATCCTTTTTTATCAAGGGTAAAAACCTGAGCTACGTATATGCAAAATATTACTTTCCTTTAAGTAATAGTTCTTGAGTTAAAGACAAAATAGGCAGAACTTTATCTTGTTTTAAGGTGAACCTCTATATATTTCTCATGCTAGGAAGGCATATAATCGGCATGCAAAATATAGTCTTTCTCCAACAAATAGTGTTTGATCGGCAACAGACAGACACACGGAATTGAGAAAACCTGATTTTCGTCATTTAGGGACTCGGAAAAGTGCAGATCTCAAGAAATATCGTAATTTTTCGCGATTACAATACTTCCTTCGTCTTTTAGACGAGGGAAGTAATATACAATTAAGGGTGTGCCAACTAAAAATTTACAACAAAAAATAGAAATCTGTAACAGACACATGACTGGTAGTAAAAAATAGTTATTCATGTAACAATGTCATAAAAAAACGTTTACGATCTGCTGCGTGAAAATTAAAGCGGTGTAGCCGAGGGCTAAGATGACAAGGGCCATAAACTCTAATTATGCACGAGGTGCATGCATAATTTCATGTAAAGTACGTTTTTTTCCTATAAAAATTTTCAAGGTCAAAGAATTTAGGGTTTATGTTGGTATAACTAAAAATATATGTTGGTAAAATTTGTTTTAGTAACTTTATAGAACTAAAAATTGGTGGGAAATTTAAAATCTGGCATTAAAGTTCTATGTACATCAAAAGCTCTTGCTAATCTTTCGTAAACGTCTTCTTCTGGTGTGTTAAAATGCAGATCCAACAGTTCCTCTGCACAGTTCAGAAATGCTTTTTTACATTTAATTTTAAAAGATTTCGTGTTTTACGCGTATTTAGTTTCAAAAAAGAAAAACTGACAATTTAATTTTAAATGTCAAAGTGACAAAAGTCGTTTACAGAAAAACCTCACGAAAATAAATTTTCTAATAATTTTAAAAAAGGAGTTTTGCCAATTTTATCTTGACCTTGAAAATTTTTATAGGAAAAAAACGTACTTTACAAACCGGATTGTTCACAATCAAAACCAGATTTACTAAATTTAGCAATCTACGATGTCACTGCTTGTCAAACTGACACACAAGACAGTAAAGTTGGGATCTGTTCTGGAAGAAGTGTACCTACACAACTTATTTCTTATGTTATTTTGAAGTTGCTGCGGCCTCCCATTTTTAAAATATTTCCTGTGGCCCTCCACAGACCCTCTCTCTGAGCCTCATGGGAAGCTATATCGCTCCTGTTGTGAACCGCTGGTTTACTGTATGTAAATTGGGAATACACCGAAATAGTATCTTATAAAATATAAATACGTCACTTGAAATTAGAATTATGCTATTAAAGATTTTATATTTACTCTTCCTCAATAAATTAGTGCAGAAAATACTACGCGACAGAATTAACTACAAAGTCAATACAATGAAGTACATTTTATACTACTGCAACGGTTTGGCACCATATTAAATCTATAAATTGATCAGATTAAAAAAAGCCATTATAGCTTGTTACAGACAGGCAAAATGAGGCAATATCAATCTTACATCATGTTTTAATGTCCATTAATAGAAAAATAAATATTGGTTGATTACTTCAGAAAATTGGACTGACCTCGACAAATAAGCGTTCTAGAAGAATATGATCATTTATAAACGTAGGTCGGCGACACCTACTGCAACATTCGAGCAATTTTCTAATAAATATTTGCAATTTTAGTTCATCATGATATAATTACGACCTTGACAAAGAAACAAGGATTCTAAGCCGTTCTGCTTCTATCCCAGTAAAACTAAATCGTTGTCGTATAGTGGTTATTGGTTTTTAAATGCTTGTTCTTCATACTGAATATCTGTCACTATCTCACAGCTGCCATCTAAGCTTACTGAAAGCTCTTATTCTGCTTACAATTTCCTTTGTAATTTTGTATTACTAATAAGTAAAATAAACTCGTTTTACTGATGGTGAATAAATAATTATGGCAAATATACTGTTGTAAGAAAATTATTACACAATAGAAATATTTAAGTCATTTTGTTGAATATAAAAAAATCATAACTGGATTAGCTATTTTTGTTGATAAATACATTCAAAGGTAGAATTTTGTATAAGCATGTAATTTACTATTGGATAGGAAAAGACAAAGTGGAGTAGTATAATACAATTTAGAGAGCTATGTAGTACATATTTATTTTTCCCGATCCACTTACAGTATCCATATTATTACTTTCCCATACGGTTATAGCATTGACATCAAGCAAAAATTCAAAATTAAAATTTTTGAGGAAACACGAAAACCAAGTGTCGTCTCTGAATAACAAGGCTTGTTCGGCGCACGAACAACTGATCCAATTCCACATCCATTCGCCACGTCACTCAAGGTGTGACGTGGTGACGTGACCCAGCACTGTCAGCCAGAGTGGCAAGTGCCAAAGTGTATCAGCGCTTAATCCCACTACGAGCGCTACCTTTATTTTGAAATCCCAAAAATCCTGAAATTAAAAACACAACTGGACCAAGGGTTTCTAAAAGGAGGTTGTGTACCTGTATACATTACAGAAGAGTTAGTTGTGAGTTCAAACCTTGCACGGGTCACTGTATTTTAATTCAATTAAATTAGTTTAAATTTTAATTCATACCTTCAAAGATATTTCTCTTAAATTCAGAAACAAAAACAAATGGCTTAATACCGTATAGTATTAAGATTTTTATGAGAGAATGTGCCGTTTTTATGCACAAACTGAAGTGCCAAATTCTCTCTTTATTTTGCTGTTTTATTGCCCTGCGTAGAGTTCACTATTAACATTAAATAATATTATCTTGCCGACGCCTTAAATAATTTATTAACACAATCTCTTCAGAGGCCTGAAAATATTTTTCTTATAATTTAATTTTCCCATATACCGCCATTGCAACAGAAAATGTGGTACTTTACAGAGCCACTAATACGTGTACATATATTACGTATCTGTATGGTATGTAAAATGAGAGTCTTCTGTATCGGATATAATAGTGACACTCTCTTCAAATAAAATAACATAATATTCAAATTTATAAATTCTGTAAATTCTGCTTTACTGAAATAGAATCAAGAATGCGTAGGTCATATATTTATATGGACTTTTTCGCTTTCCGTAAATTCCCCAGTTCATTCTGAAATAGTTCCGGTACGTTTTCAGATAGGCTACCTTGTATACATGCGCTACGATTTTGGACAAATTATACTTAAAAATTTAATCAATGACGGCTATATAATATGAATAACACTATTTACCTTTAGATGTCGTATTAGACACCCTCTCTCGAATATGTTCTTTCTAGTTCTCATATTTCAACCACTACACCATAACACAACTTGTTATAAAATTATGTCAATATTAAGGTGTTCGAAAAAACTTTGTATTGCAGAAATTGGCAATACTAGTAGGAGCCAAGTTACCTGCAACCTAAAGACTTGTTACAGTTGTTTTTTGTAGAAGACGTCCATGCTTAAGGTTATATGTTACTCGCCCTGATGTTGATATTTAACGTTCTATAAACCTTGATTATGTTAATGTCTGCGCTGGTATAATAGAATAAATAGTTGAAAATTCACAGCAATTTTTAATATTGGGTGCACTCCAACCGGGGAAAATCTAGAATCGAACCTCAAATTACCTACTAATTGTATCAGAAAATATAGTTTCGGGTCGTAGAGCTGTAGGGTAAAATTGCGAACGTGAATTGGCCTTTCCGGCACATATGCATTACAACGCAGCTTGAGCCCGTCGGGCTTGTTAGGTTATTTGCAGTCGTTGTTATTGTTGTAATACTCTATACCAACAATAGATTAAGACAAAATATGCATTGACGTCAAATCAATGTTTATCATGGTTTGGGGTGCATCCAATATATACTAAAAATTGCGTGGAGTGCACCTAGACAGAACGTTGAAAAATTTAACTTGTAGGAAAAACTGCTTGTAACAGACGTTTAATAACGATTACGTCGAAATTGCTATTTGAAAATTATCACATACTTTGCATAATTGCAATGCCGTTAATACTGAGTTGCAACATACTTTAATATTCATAATTTTACTATTACAAACTGGCCCTGTATTTTCAATTTGTCCGATTGCTTTAACTATAATATTTTAAATGGGTATGTACGTACTTGATTTATTATTTAAATAATACTTATATACTTAAACCAATAAGTTTTGTTTGCTTGGTGCTTTCTGCGGTGTTCTTGAACGATCAGCCCCATCTCGTTCCAAGCCATTCATTTTATTACCAAAGAAATTTAACAAATCTTAGGCACACATACAAACATCTTCCTATTCTATTCTTAATTCCTCTTTTAAAAATGCAGTAAATAATGATAAAATAAGACATATAAAATTCGAAAGAATGTGTTTATTTTAGTTATAAAACCACAACATTCTAGTTTTAGAACGCAACAACAATAAAACCATGCGCTTTATTTTAGCTCCCACCTTTTGTTTCCCTACATTACAATAAACGTTTCTGGTTAAGTTGGCTAGGTATTTTAATACGAAAAGCAAGATAGGAATGCTTGAAGTTAAATCAACACCATTAACTATTAATTTATATTCGTATTGCAATTAATTTGAGCCAATTCTAAAATTGTACAGCAAATTGGTGTACACAAATTAACTTCTTTCGTAAAATATACGTAATTTTAATAAAACAATTTCAGGATATAAATATTAAATGTAGCAATCGCATAAACAAATGCTTCACATAAACATTGAACTTCAGCAATATTATAGGTTAAACCTCCCCGTTTAGACAACATTAATTTTTGATTCGCCCAAACTAATAAAACAAGTAAATGTATCATAAATTGACAGACAAATACACGTGTAGGTGTTTCGTATAATTAAAATAAAGCAATGTAGTGATATAACAAAATATACTGTGCGAATAAGATATGTTCTGATAATTTTTAATAATTTTTAGCTGAATTACAATGCAGATTAATAGAGATTTATGTTTATAGAGGATACGTTTCTCGTACTTTACTACCACTCGACTTAGAATTTAATTATGTGCATATTAACTATTTACATATTTTAATACTTTCATTCAATATGCATTACAAAAAAAATCACTTAAATTGAATAAGGACGTTATTTTAACGAAAGCAAATTATACTATCCTTCCACAAACTGTACACTCTGTGTAACTGCTCCAGATGAGAAAAACAAACAAACTGAAATAAGTCCCTACACATAAATGTATGCTGTCCCTGCCTGCGATTAGCAATTTTTCAGCGCCATCTGATGGCAATGGCACAAACGTTACTGGCACAAGGTGCTGTGCCTGCCCGTGTCATTTTTTCAGCGCGATCTACCGATAACGACACAAAAGCAACGCGACGGCGCGGCGGAAAGCTTGCTTACCGACGCGTAACAGTAAAGTTGAACAATTTTTCTTCTGTAACTTTGCAAAAATTATTTAATTAGAATAAGACCACTTATGGAATAAGCTAAAAAATAGTTAATAATATATACACGTAGATCTATATATCTGTAACGCCCTGAAGTTAGTTGCAGTCACCTACGCCATCTAGCGTGAGACCAGCAAACTAATGACAGTTTTCTGTAAACAAATCCCCATGTACAGAATTATAGATTAATGTAGAATGTATAATTTAATAACAAATACTGTTATGTTAGATTGAAGCGCAAATGAGAGACAAAAAACAAGAGTGGATAGGCCCCCGCATATGAAAACTTCCCTCACTATAAACAAGGACTTCGTAAACCGAATCTTGACTAAATTCATAATTAAAAAACAAATAGTATAAATACATAAATTATTACCAATTCTTATGTTATATGTGCACATGGTGCCCACAAATTAAGTCTAGTATAAAATATATTTCCAATTAAGAACTCATACAATTTCTTTTTCGTAAAATCAGGTATATATCTGTTGTATATTTAAATATTTATTATTCGTCACAGAGGTAAGCTGACAAAGAACAGTTTTACATAAATGTAGGCTTAATGACACCACTTACTTGAATTTGTTATTTACTTTCTAGTAGTACATGTGTGCCCGCGGATAGGTGATACAAGAGGAAAAACTTTTTTTTCCACGACCGGGAGTAGAAGTCCGTTTCTATAGCATCAAAATTGTGACAGAAGTAGAACATTTGCTCCCTAGAGACTAAATAAGACAAAAATTTCCCTAGGGACTTTTCATTATGACTGACACAACAATTATGCCAAATTCGAGGTTATCAGGTTAGGTTTTGCGTCAGTTTTGACACAAACTGACGCAAAAACTAACCTGCTAACCTCGAAATTGACATAATTGTGAGCTCTTGTCATAATGACTTACAGTGCCACCAACTTTAAAATTTACCATTGGTTACTAATTTTAAAATAATTGTAACTAAAATGTCAATAAATGACGTTTAAAAAACAGGTTTTTCGTTTTTAATCTTCCTGCAACATGAAAAAAATAGTATATGCAACTCGGAGAGAATGCTATTTTGCTTCAGTGCAATTTCTGACTCGAGGGCTTGGCCCTCGAGTCAGAAATTGTACCTCAGCAAAATAACGCATTTCTCTCCCTTATTGCATAATCTACTATTATTACTGATTTCTCAGAACATTTTATTCGTGATAAAAGTTCCTGCATCCTCACAAACTAAAGATGCACTTGCCAACATTTAAATATCTTCTTTCGTATACGGGGGAGGTTCAAAAATATGAAAATGGTTCAAAAATAAAGTACCCTTATTTTACAAAATAGACAAAAATGTTATTTGAAGAAGTTTCTTAGAATTGAAAGTAGGTGTCAAATATAAAGTTACAACTACCTGCTCAAAAAAAAAATCACCGATTTCTCCATTTTTTCTTACCACCTTGTGTATTACCAAATGAGATACTTCAACGTTAACTTATCGAAAGATACGATAAAGGTGTACTGTACAACTTGAGTTCCCCTCATTTAGCAACTAGGATATTACATTATTCAAAATTAGTATAAAAAATCGCATTTTTGTGTCAAAATTTTAATTTTTAATAAAAATGTTATATATTTCCAATTAACATTGTTGTGTATTTTGAAAAATTAGGTGTGCTTTATTCTTGGACCATTTTCATATTTTTGAACCTCACCCGCATACAAAAGAAGATATTTAAATTTTGGTAAGTGCATTTTTAGTTTATGAGGAAGCAGAACTTTTATCAAGAATAACATTTTCTGAGAAATCAATACTAAAAAAGTTTTTCCTCTTGTATCACCTATCCGTGGACACGCTGTATATTATTATAATTTTAATGAGAATGTACAGTCGTGTTCAAAAATGTGTCGTACAATAAGTTAAGTAAAAAAAGTCGAGTTTCGTCTCGGACGTGGTTGACACGTTGAGTTGCCGTGCTCTTCTATCCCTTCCCTTGCAGAAGAGTTTCGCCTCTGGCGTGGTTAACACGTTGAGTTACCGCGGTCTTTTTGCTTTTTCCTCCTGATGAAGCCCCTTACGAAAGTGGGCGAAACGTTGAGTTCTTAGACCTAATAATGACACTGTCCAATCCCGGAAGTCGTTTTTTACGCAATGACAATGGCCGTGAAAGCCTCCGAAATCATCACAGTAATAGGTTTATTAGTAGTTGTATTTTTACTCGACAAAGGCTCACACTCTATCATTAACTAGGTAGACCAAGATGTATACGTACTTTCAAAATATTTGTATATACAATACTTTTTGAACTTTGTGTAATGAATTCCTATTCGCAAAGTACAAATGCTGTACAACACTTTAATGAACACGACTATACGTCATTAAATGAGTGACATATTTGCAATTAGACACGACTTTGTGCACTGTAACTCAAAAATATTCAGTGAAATGATACTATTATTAAACATACATTTCTCAAACCTGTTCTATGTTGGGCAATTTATTTTTTCCGTTAAATAACAAATGCATGAAACTAAGTTTGTGGAACATGTACCTAATAACTCATTTGTAATCATCTGGTATCTTTCCACGTTTATTTATTCATTTCTCGATCTCCTTCATATATTTGTACTCTATAGAAAAACATAAATAATTGCAATAGATGGAAAGACATTTAAGCATTTTTTTTATTGAAATAGAAACGCTATATGGCCGAGTTGTAATGGATGCTCATGGACCGTTCACCAATCACATGTGCAATAAAACGCTAGATGGCGTAAGCTACTAAACACGTGTGTCAACACATAATTGCTTACTAAATTTATGCTGTGTAGTAAAGTATAATATACAAGTTGGACATACAGAGTAAGACGAGTTTTTCAACTTATTTAATTACTTTTTATGTATATTTTACGGGAAAATATTTTAGGGGCTTATACATTCTTGGCAACTGTTTATGGTTTTTCTAAAGCAAGTTACTGTAGTATATAATACGTTCGTTCTAACAAAAAAAAAACAAATAGAGGTACATGCTTGGTCAATATAAATGCCGATGACATGTTAGGATTTTACAATTTTCCAACAACATAGACAATTCTGGTTAACTTCATACTTACTAAGATATCTTTCCCATTGGGCATGGTTTTCAAACCGATGCCTCCCCTGAACCTTGTAGGAAATAGGCGAAGGCAAGGTGTCAAAAGTGACGGTTTTTGGAGATGGGGTGCGCACGCGTATTTTGGTCGTCATGTTGCACAAACTTCCACTGAGAGACAGCGACTGTACTTAAATTTTCGCGCTAAATCACGATCGACGTTCAATCGAAGACGAATCGAAAAGGCGACTGCTCTTCAGTTGGGGGCTCTGAGTGCGATCTTCCTCATAGCATGCAAACGCGCACATTCATAGAAGTGGAACGGGCGGCAATTAAGTCAATTAATCGAGGGACACAAAAACCAACAAAAGACAATAAGAGTATCGGAGTATCCCGGTTATGACTAACGTAGAGTCCCGTGTTTTGGCAACTTTCGATCCCTACACCCACTAAAAATAGATACTTGCAGAATCGCGACTCCACCTTGAATTACGTAACGTCAACAACTCGTCAATCATTCCCCAAGTCCTTTTTGCAATTTTTCTGGACGACAAGCGTGGTTGCTATGGCAAAATAATATTTCCCCCCGCACTCTTTCTGCAAGACGTTTACAATTGTTCTTAATTGTTCAGTTTCAGCGAAGCTTAAATTTTGTCCAAGCAACGCCGATAGGTGTCCACTGTCCAGGTTTAAATTTAAACCGAGCAGGCCAAAATATCGAAACAAAATCTATGGTATACCGGAACAATTCCACCGGAAATAGAGGCACGAGACGTGCGTCTGTTCTTTTGAACGGGCGCCAATTTTAATTTCGTCGCGTGTAAACAAAGACGAAGTGCACGTTAACGAATAACATTTGACAATTAAAATAATCAAGACGAAGTGGACGCAGACAAAGGTAGAGCCGCGAAACGCACTTTTCGACTGCGAAGGTTCCGGCGGACCTATTTCACGTATCAAGGACTCGCGCCCACAGGATTATCCAAATTCGAACAACTCGGCAATAAATGAAGCCGTACTAATTACCAGGACTTGACGATTTAATTGTTCGTTAAAACTGCCTGCACGCGAGCCTTTTTGTTGGTTTTCCTGCCACTTGTTTGGCAGGACAAGTGCATGAAAGCATACATAATGCGCGATTTGCAAAAGAAATTTAAGGTGGAAACCCACGTGAAAAATCACCAGGACAACTTTTACACACGACGACCGATTTTACCTTTAAGACAGCCTACAGGTGTAAAATGTCTTACATAATTTTCTAGCGTGCTCAAAATAGAAACTTGCTGTTCTATAGGAAAAACAGCGCACATGTACAGCCTCTTAACTGTAATTCTAAATACCTATGCAATAAGAATGCTTTAGAATCAAATATTTGTATAAAATTTCAGTAACTTAAAGCATTCTTTTAATTTTAATTCAATAATCTAAACTTACTATATAATTCAGTCATCACCAATTAATATCTAAAGCATATATAAGGTCGTCCCTTAGTTTAAAAAAAATAAATAAAAAATAATAACACATATTGTATCTACAAAACGGTACGGCATTTACAAAGGAGCTGTAAACATGATCTAAATAAACATATGGCCAATTATGACATAACGCAACAAGCATTATTCACGCGACTAGAGATAAAGGTAGATATATCTATTGCTTCACGTTTACACCAAAATGTAAAATTTATGTGATGTGTACGTCAGCGTAAATGTTCACTTTTTGAGTTTTTAAGGTGCTTTTCATGTAATAGCTGACAATAAAATTCAAATACTAGACAGTTCCTACATGATTGCGAACAGTACATTTAATTACCTAAGCAATTGCAGAAGCAATAAACCAGGGGCGGGCTTAGGAATTTATCTAGGTGTGAGATGGCGCCGGAATGAACGTTAGGATGGCTAATATTTTCGTTAGGAAAAAATATCACTTTTTATGTGTAAAAACTGTCAATTCTAACAAAATAAATAAATTATCAGATTGATGTTTTATTATAAAAACCTGCCTTTTATTAATTTTGTTTGTTAAACATCGTACATTTTAGTCCACAACTTTAACGATGTTTTATATTTAAATTTAAAATTAGCAGTACAAAATAAGTCTTCATTGTAGGTAATGGTTAAAGACCCGGAAGTTGAGGCAAAGTGCCTGAAATGCTTATTTTGGTGGCTTTTTGAAGTACGCCTCTTTGATTCTATTTTTAAAGAAATAAAGAACGGTGCCAAAAGACCTCCTGAAAGTACTTAGTTCGATGGGTTTTCCTATAAATGCAATTTCCGAGTAAATGCCGACGGAAATTCCTGTCTTGGATTGTAGTCAAACCTTGACAAGCGCTGAACCCATCTTTGAAGGTCACAGTACCTACCTGTAGGGAAGTAATAAACCATTCATTAGAGGGATTACATCACTCACCGGTATTATTAATCAGAAGAGTTGGAAAAACTCACATTTGCAATATGTTTTTACCCCTAATATTGGAGTTTAGTTTCAGTTTGATTTTGAACTTTGCAGTGATCGCGGTATCAGTTCTTGTATAATCGTATTTCGTGCACATTTAAGAATGCTGAAAGTACGCATATTACATAAAAATGTTTAAAATAAATGCCTATATTTATTGCCTATTTTGTATCTTTATATTGCCTGAATGCCTGTCTATTTAAAAAATATTTAGTGCCTGAACTTCCAGCTTTGGTCCATAGCTTTGACAATATTTTTTACATCAACTATCACTTAAAAGAAGGAATATCCTTCCGGATATTTAAATGTTAATTAATAACATCGAGCTTCTGGCTATACTTGTTAAAAAAAACATCGATCTTCAGGAAATGCAGGTTTTATATGTTTAGGGACAGAATCAGTTTTCGTATTTGGCGCAAATGTGGTAATGAAAATATTTTTTGTACAACTTTTAAATTTGCGTTATATTCTTAATAGCCTATCTTTCTTTCCGATAATTCCTTTATTATTATATTACAATGCTTCTTGCGCCCCATGGCCTTCCGTTCGTTATATTAATAAATTCATTAATTTTTACTTTTCTCGTCTAAAACACGAAGGTAGTAGTGTACTCGTGAAAAAATCAGCTCCCGAGATTTCTTCAGACTTTCACGTTTCAGGGTCCCTAGATGATGAAAAGCATGTTTTTTATTTGCTTTAACTGAAGAAAAAAATAAAAGTAATACTTTACACATAGCCCATACCATTAACAAAAATGGGACCCAACAGATATAGGGTGAACATCACAAATGGGACAGAAATCTATAGCGTATTTATGACGCAGCCAGAAGCGAATATAGTACGCACCCGGTCGTGGCACAGCAGTTCAAGCCACGAACGTGTCTGACTTGCGCCTGCGAGCTTGAATTCGCATCCCAACTGTTCTCCTAGGCGCTGAAATCGCGCTGAGTTCGATTCCCATCGGCTGCATCTTTTTTATTTGCAAATTGACGTAATTCGCATTACCAAGTATTCCGTTTTATTGTTTCAGAACGTTAAGATATTTTGACCCCCCTGTGGTGCGCTCTTGCGAGGGAAGTTTCGTGTAAACCCCTTTAAAAAATTGATGTTCTTGACATACTTCTAGAACAGCAACGTTCATCTGTTTACTAGTAATAATTGTAAGGTTAGTGTTTGTTTTTAGCACATTATCATCTAGTATTTGGGAATTTCAATCATACCTTTTATCCGTCCAAATGTCAATTCCCAGGTATCATTTCTTCCGGTGTCTCTTCGATCATGTTTCTTAAACAATTGCCTGAGTTTAATTGTGTGTCGTCAATAATATTAATATGTTCATGTTTTGCACAGCTTGGATGAAAAACTGCATTGCACAATAGACATTTTAAACTAACTTTTTCTTCTTCCTCTTATTATAGGCCAGTGGTCTGTTACAAACACTAACTTAAGGGCACAATTCGTTAAAAGCCCCTAACCACACCGCTAAATACGCATTTTGACAACTAAGCTGCCATCTTCAGTAACTTTATAGAGCAAATAACACGACAACATTGGCCGAAGATATGCTCTTCACCAAATCACCAGTCAAAGTCAACACTCCCGCATATTCCAACGCTATTTATACTGTCTGACCCGGAGCGCGTGCTCTAGGCGACCAATCAGGTGTCAACTTCAATAGAGCGTAAAAATCAGAGCTTCAACAACAAAGCTAAATTCTCTTGAATCAAAATAATAAACTTTTGAACAAAGATGGAAGACCCATCCCCCACTCTGATTTTGTTTTAATTTTGTTATTTCTTCGGTTTACACTAATTTTGCAATAATACCTAAAATTAACTTAACCGTAAGTTAGTTATATCAATGGAAATAAATTAAGTTTTATATAATCGCTGCAAATCACTTTCTATTTGCCTTTTTCTTAAGTTGTATTAGGATTTTACTTCGCATGCAACCCCTTAATAATTAAAAAACAAAACTTCTAATTTAAATTGTTTCTAAGTTCAATCATATTCAGCAACAAGGAGAAATATTTGGAAATTTAATATAATTTCGTTGGTTACTAGATGTAATTTACTTCTGTATTTCTCGTTTTTCTTATCTCTCGAGTCAATAATGGTTGATTTTTATTTTCAAATCTCGTTTTGTGTTGTGTTTGGGGAATGCAAGTGGTGCTTATTTGTTATTTATTTAAACGAAGCATCTTAAATGAGGCTAAAATTGTTTTTATGTTTTAACTCACATATAACAGAATAATATATGAAATAAGATATCAGAAGAAAGCTGCATCGAAGGGGTTTTCAAAAATAGAGATACCTATACAGAATGTTCCGTTTAAAAAAATCGAAATTATGAAATTTGGTAATTTTGAGCACACTGTATAGCATCAATGCTCAGAGGCACTATTGCTCACTCATAAGGTAATTCACAAAAAACATAATTTTCTGGTAACGTTTTTTCTATTCAATTCTTTTTGTTACTTACAGCAGCCGTCTGAAATAATTTTTTTAATAAAATCGTTATCTTCAAAACCGTTAACTTTAGAGCCATACATATTTGTATTATAACTAACAATAGGTCATTCTATAAAAAAAGAGTAAGTTTGGTTCGCCACATTTTTGTGAGCCACCATGTACAATAAAAACATTTTTGTTCTACGGCATCAGAAAGCTATCAATTTCGGCAGCGTTTAGTTTTTATGTTAGTAACTTTTACTTTTCGCCAATAATAGCCATAGCAACAAAAACTAACAACGATTTTCAACTTTTCCCGATTTCCTCGATTAAAGTGTTATTTTATAATTAGAAAAACCCTTGCAAAGCAGTACAATAATAGTATATTATGATACTAGTGTATAAGCATGTGCGGCGAGTTTAAGAGTACGACGCGCTAGCGGAGTGCTTTTAACGTCGGTAGTGCTAATGGCCCTTATATACACGTATATCATACGCTATTTTTTCTACGATCGTAACAGAAATATAAAAACTTAGTTGGGTGACACCTTTTCCGTCATATTGTGTTAGATAGTGTAGGTTACGTTGACATTAAAATTTACGGCAAAAAGTGTTTTAATAAATTATTAAAACACGCCTCGAACGGCAACGTGCGAATAAGACGTATTTCGGGCGCTAATATTAAGAGTGCTATAAACGTCGCTTTTGACACTAGAAACAGTGCAAAAAAAATGTTATTTTGACACGATCGTAGAAAAAAAATTGTATGTAACTCTAGACTCGCCTTACTTATGTACCCCGCTCGGTTAGCCATAAACTGCGACTCTTCCAAAAAGTCCTTAATTTCCTACTTGTGGCATAAATAGCTATTACATAAAATGCACCATTTTAGTACCTACGACTTCTATATAATCACATTTTATGTAACTCATTTAGAAATATCTTCCACCCCTGCATCGTTGCTGGACCTTGCATATATAGGGTACAACTGAAATGCTTGGCCATATTTCAATGGCGAATTTTACGCCACAAATTGACAAAAAGTTCATATAACATAGGTTTAATTATCAACCATTCATACCGAGATACATATTAGAGGGAGGTTAAAATATAATTTTAATCATTTTACTGAAAACTGGGAAAAGATATTCACATGAAAATAGGCAAATAGGCAGATCTTTTCTACCACTGCAAGATTTATTTATGATCCGGTTTTATTTTTATGCATGGATCTAAGGGATTGAAATTAGCAACCCATAATGTATATTATTTTTGGTAGAAAATCTATTGGTTTTTCGAAAAAAACTACAAAAAGCTAGACAGTTTATAAGGTTAAACATTAGGGATGTCGGCGGGTACCCGGGTACCCGGGCCGACCCGGGTAATAGTCGACCCGGGTATATTTTCAGGACCCGGGTACCCGACTAGTAAATTATATAATTTCCAGAAAGTCAGCCTTTTTCGGAGAAAATTATAAAAACTTGAAAACAATAGGAATAAGCTGTTGAAAAACATAACCATGCAGTAATAACAACAATCACCCCATCCATACAACATGAATGTTGTTTCTTGTTTCATATAAGGCAATAAATCCGCTTCACGGAATTATTCAACCCGTCAATAGTACAATTAAATCGCGTCAGTATGGGTGAAGTAAAATAAACATTCTCTATGTGATGTTGATGCTGCTACCAATTTCGGACAAAAAGTCACGTACTTGAATTTGATAGCACTTGGAAGTGTGAAAATATTTACTAATAACAGACGACTAGCAGTTTGAATTGGTGAGTAGGTACTATTTTAATTTAGTTCAATTTAAAACTCGCGGCGTAAATGAAAAAATTGTAGTTACCTCAGATGTTCAAATGTACAGTAACTTTTTTGTTATATATTTCGGGTACCCGGGTTTACCCGGGTACTGCTTTCGGGTACCCGGGTTTCATTTTAGACCGGGTACGACATCCCTATTAAACATGCTATCCAATATACTTTTCAACCAAATTCTTGTCTGTTAAAAAGTTCTAATAAAAACTTTACACGGGTTGCTAATTTTAATACGTAAAAATGTAAAACCATTTGAAACCTTCCAATGGTAGAAAAGATTTTCCAATTTGAAGTAAAAGTAAAAAAAACCTAATTTTAACTCTAATATCTCTAATAGCTCGAATATCTCCGTAAGGGTGGAGAATTAAACTTAGGCTGTAGGAACTTTTTTGGTAAATTTTTGAGGTAATATCCGCCATTAGATAGGGGCAAGTATTTCACTTACCCCCTGTACCATATTTGCTAACTATTAATACAAAAAATGAAAATATTGTTTTTATATGGTTGCTTTTTGTTTTCTATAAACATCCTGTATTTCCTATTGAAGAAAACTTCTTTTTACTCAAAATTCTCGGGGTTTGTATAAATTGAAATCTGGTCACCCCAAGTATAAATCGGGGTTTATTAGTTTGTCTCAAAAAAGGGTTAAAAACGATTTAAGGTTTCAACTGAAGTTTATCATGGCGGAAACACAAAAACAACACTATGTATTGGACTAAGAGACAATATGAAAACTCTGATAAAATTGCTGAATATTTACTACATTACATTTCCTTTTTTCAAATTTTAATTTACACCAAGCAATAATTTTCAGGATTTTAATTGATCACACAATTTTACAGTCGGCATACAGCATAATGCAAATGCACTTAAACTAGGTACATAAACTACAAGATAATTTGAATAGTTACAAAAATTTTAAACCACATGAAATTATCTCCTACTTAACTAAACAAACAAACAAAATTAACACTACTTGATATAATCACCTTAACCTACATTTTAACAATAAATGAATTTTCACCTTCAGCGCCACTATCTGCTTCGTTATACGCCAAAACTGGTTCATCACACGTGAATACCGTTTTCAAAATACTCACAACCTTTTCTTGAATAGCTTCAACATTTTCGCACGGGGTATAATCATCATCAGTGGACCTTGAAATTGTCACGATCGTAGGTGGACCGGGCAGGACATCCAAGAAATTCCTGAAACACTCATACATGGTCTCCAGCTCTTCGTCTGTAGAAACGTGATGAGGCAACTCGGTGTTATCACATGTCAAACCGGCATCATGAATCAGGTCCCAGTCTATATCTCCGTCGTGATAATATTCCATCACAGCATCTTTAATGGCAGTTACCTTGAAGTAAGCGTCGGAAGGGTTCTCTGGACATGGGGGCATCTCCCTGTGCTCCTCCAAATATTTGAAAAGCGATTCAAGTTCGTGGATTTGGGTTTCTCGTTTCGCAACAGTTTCAAGAACATCTGAGATTTTATTACTTTTGGCAGGAACAAAATCATAGAGAATTTTCAGTTTGGAGTAAAGTGAGGCCAGTGAGTAAAGGCTTCTAAAGGGGTTACTGGTACTAAAGAAATCTAAATCTATGTCCAGAATGTACGGGGATGGAAATTTCGAAAGCACATTGCGGATATCTGTGAAATTATCCGATTCCCCTTGCACTTTTTTGCCTAAAGTTAATACAGTAAGGGCTGCTTTTCGGGTATTTTCCAAGTCTTCTGGTGCGGCGAACAGACATTCCGCTACAAAATAATTCTCTTTACAGTCCAGCCTGATCGATCCTTTAGTTTTGTGTTTTCCTATAACAAAAGTCTGTTCCCCGTCGTCCATTTGGCAGGCCCAGGGCGGTTTAATCCACACGAGATTGTCGAAATGCCCGGCATACACCCCGGGCATCATCCAGTTTTCAATACTCACGGCCTCGTACAGCTTGTGCTTGTCGTAAACGGTTTCTGCGGGCATGTCCTTCGGAATTAGCATGTCTGGATGGGAATCCAAGTGAATGAAGGTCATGTTTTCCAAAGGAAGGTGCTTAGATCCAATATTGCGGTATATAAATGGTAACACTTCGTTGTGGAACTCAACTATGTAAATCGGAATTTTTGGGTGTCGTCTGAGTCCAGACGAACCTTTCGACGAGCCAGCATCACCTGTTGACGAAAAAAGCACTGAATATTCACTGTCACTACACCTGTTGCTACTCATTTTCGTCGATTACAAACGAACACCACTCAATTCATACACTCCAATAGTCGACCACGAAAAATGTAAAATACTGGGGCCATTTGCAAAAGAAAATCTGAAAAACAGTAGGGTTTTTATGCAAAATTCTTACCACTCATCATTTTGGATTGCTACACCTAATCTACCCTTAAATGCGAAAGCACAAGCACAAAACTACACGCGAACACCGACGACAAACTGCATTAAGAATAATGTGTTATATGGCAAATCTGCACGGTCGTCGACTGATCGTTGTAAATCTCTCACTTGCATTCTATCCTCAGTGAAGTCATACTGACGTCACATCCACATATGCGATTTCCTAAGGAAATCTTGTCGCAACTAAGACAACAGTCGTCACCGGAAAAGAGATATGGCCACAGGATGATCAAAACTATTCGTATGATACGAAACCGCTATCAGTTTTTAGAAAATAGCCAAAAATCGCGTCCTACGCAAAATGCCACCTTTTTACAATCTAGTGCGTATGCTTTGGGTTCCCCAACAAGCCTCCGAGCGCAGAAAGTGAATTTGGGAGTTGGTGTTCGTATATTAATAAATATTCTTATTTTTTGAGTTATTTATATCGAGCAATCAAATTATACAAAACAGTTTTTCCAGTAGAAATCATTTACAATTTCAATGTGTTTAAAAATCATAATTCGCAAAAACAACTATAGTATGATCAAAAATTAATCTCATCTAGTATGGCTGTGGAAGTGCAAACCAACGCCTTTAAAATTGGCTTACATACTTATATTTCATTCAAACTGTCAAATTGTGTTATTAAATATTCTTTTTATCCATCTTATTGCAATATTATATTGAAATAATTGAATTTGCACGTAAAAGTAATGTAATTGTCCAACAATTAAGCTTCTTGCGCCAGACAAATAGACACTTCATCTTAAATCTAACCTAAAAAAATATATTGGAGCCAGTTTTAAAGGCAGCAATTTGTTCTGTCATAGCCATACTAGATGAGATTAATTTTGGATCATACTTTATTTTAAAGCCATTTTTATGCACTAAAAGTATAGATCTATGAGCAAAATACAATCTATAAAATCGACGATACTATCTGTTCGAAAAATTAAGCTTTTCTCAAAAACCTGCTAATATTTTAAAAACATTCTGAATAAAAAATTAGAGTCCGTCAGATAATGACAGTTAACAAATAAAATATGTCAAACCAAATGTTCCAAAAAAATGTACAAAACTAATTTCTGCTAAAATGTCCGTACATGCAAAGATGAGAGTGGTCAAAATTGGTAATCTTAGTCAAGTGGTCAACTTCTAAAGCTGGTCAACTAACCTGGTTTCACTGCAATAAGTCCCATTTTATGCACACAATTAAATTCGTTAACAAAGGAAATAAAGAGTAATCGGTTAGAAAATTAGTGCAACGTAAGGATTCAACGTCAATGGTCAAAAACGTCAAATCAGTGTTTGCATGCAACATTAGAACATTAAATTCACTTAAATCCCAAATGTCACTGATCACGTGGTCTTTAATCATTTATGATGTGTGTATATTCTGGTGGTTTTAAAATAAAACTAAATGAAAACACATATCATGCTGCATAGAAAATCAAACAACGGAATGAGAAATCAGTGGTCATTTTGACAGAGCAAATAAAGGCAGGGATATTGAGAAAAGGGCATCATTTTCAAATATTAGGTCATAATAATGAAGTTATTGTAATAGGGAATAGACACAAATACTTATTTCTTGAGTTTTTTATGTACAGAAGCAATAAATATTCAAATTTCTACCTCTATGATTTCACAACTAATTCTATAATAATTATCTACCAAGTTCCGCTGAATTGAAAAGTAATATGCACATATTTTCTTAAAAGTATATCGAATTTGTAAATATTTCCCTACCTGTATAATGGCTACTTAGTACAGGTGATAAAACTGGCCCGTACACTACGAGAACCTCGGTTATTAGTGAAGTTAAGTAGTTAACTGGGTAATATTACACAGAATTTTTATAACAAAAACGATGCTCGCCAAGCCATATGTTTATTTAGTGTTAATATTTACGTAATAAATTTAACAACATTGAACTAAAACGACATATAGTATTCAAGCAACTAGAAAGTCATATACTACAGTACAATGGCGGACAATAAATTTAGGTCGGCCTGTCATTCGCTTGGAATTGTTTATGTTGGTTGCACTGTAAGTCTATGTCAAATTCGAGGTTAGCAGGTTAAGTATTGCGTCAGTTTTGACACAGACTGACGCAAAACAAGCGAATTATAGTCTGTTCATCTGACATCTGCGCTGTCAGATTGACATTCTGTTGGTGGTAAAAAAAATAATTCCTGTTGCTCTTTCTGTTGGTGGTAAAAAAATTCCTGTTGCTCTTAAGTTTATTAACTTGGCTGCATTGCACTTGTGATTTTTAATTTTTTTTCAAAAATTTTGGTTCACTCAAATGTCATATTTCATGTAGCATTAAATGATAAAACTTAAATGACTGAAATGGAGGGTAAACGTACAAAGGCTTTATTAACTGCTCGCGAAAAACAAGCTGTTATAAATTACTACAATGAACAAAAAAGTTTTTTCCATATTTAACTAAAACTGAAATTGGAAGAAAAGCTGCCACAAGCTTTTTGGTAATATGTGGTTTTACCAATAATAGTATATTACTAGTGAGTCACCCGAACTACGTTTCGGTTCGCAACATTAAGAGAGATTCATTAATATAAATTTTAAAAAAAACAAGATGCATCGGCGGGATTGAACCCGGGCCACCCGGATGATAGGCCAGCACTCTACCTCAGGACCGGTCCCTCTAGTTTGAATAATGCGCGCACCCGAGCTAATAGTACACGGCGATAGGCGCTCCGCTCTGCTGCCTAGAGGAGTTAATTAAATTACAACTTTTTCGCACTTTTTTTGAAAATAAAAACCAGCCTACGATCTAAGTCTAAAAATTAGCAAACTTTTAAGCCATCGTACAACTTAATCGGTCCAGTATCTTCGGAGGAGATAGCGAACAAACATACATATGTACACGCAAACAAACACGCAAACATACAAAGAGAGCACCGATTTTATGTTATAAGAGATGTTATTAGGAGCAAAAGTTATATTTAATGTGGCGAGGCTGGACGGGTTATCTGCCGAGCTTGCGAGGCAGATAAGTACAGCCGAGCCACATAAAGATACTTTTGCTCCGAATAACATATAGTATTTTTTCTTCAAACGTTTTTATAACAAATTATTTACAACTTTGTGAAGAAAATTCGAAGAAAATTACTTGATCTCATCAGCGGCAGATAATATTATCTGCCGCTCACGAGCGGCAGATAAAATTGCCAGCGGCAGATAATAACTTTATCTGCCGCTGACGAGCGGCAGATAAAGTCGTCGGCGGCAGACAATAACTTTATCTGCCGCTCGTCAGCGGCAGATACTATTATCTGCCGCTTGGCAATAAAGTGACAGTTTAGCATCATCAATCCAGCAGTATAATGCCATATTTTACTGCCGTTTGAAGAAAATAGTAGATTATGTTATTAGGAGTAAAAGTGATACTTTATGTGGCGAAGCTGAAGTTTATTTAGCCGAATGTTAGTGAGGCAAATAATTCATCTAAGCCACATAAAGTCACTTTTACTCCGAATGACATATACTATTTTATCCGCAAACGTATTCAGGTAAATTTGATTAATATAAATTTTAAAAAAAAGATGCATCAGCCGGGAATCGAACCCAGGCCACCCGCGTGACAGGCGAGCACTGTACCCCTGCGCCAACCTCTGTTGTTCAAATAACGCGCTACTGTAATGATATATGAACATACTGAATCACCGGAGATAATAGCACACGGCCACAGCAGCTGTCACACCATAACCCACGGCGACAGATGCTCGATCCGCTGCTTAAAGGTTTATTTAAATTAAAACTTTTTTGTACTCTTTTTAAAAATAAAAACCGGCCTACGATCTAAGTCTAAAAATTTGTAAAATTTTAAGCCATCATACCATTTAATCGGTCCAGTATCTTCGGAGGAGATAGCGAACAAACATAGAAAGAAAGAAAGAGAGCAACGATTTTGTGTGCTTAGGCAGATAAAGTAAGCAAAAGTCGCTATTTTATCTGCTTAGGCAGATAAAGTGACACTTTTACCTTGTCAATAAAGACACATAAGTTGTCACTTTTGTGAGGTTTACGGATAAAAGCTATTCATATTTAATTTAACTTAAGGTATTTTAGATTAGTGAATCTAAGGTTCGTATTATTATTGATAATTATGAAAAGGGTTTGCCAACAACGAGTTCGAATAAAGGTGGTGCTAAAACGCAAAATCAAATCGACGATTTTTATGGGAATTTAAAAAAAAATGAAATTGCAAACAAAATTCACTCCTTTCATGAAAAAAATCAGCATTTTACAATAATAGTAATTTACGATGCAAGTAACGTTATCAAGCTTTTTACATTACGAGAGAATAGTTTGAATGAACGAGCGACGTTAGGAGCGAGTTCTTTAAAATTCTCGAGTAATGTAGAAAGCAGATAACGTTATGTATGTCGTAACACGGTTTATCCTAAAATACTAATCTTTTTAAAAAATAGGAAAAATGGTTATTAATGACAAAACTCAATACTGTATTGTTGGTATCACTGTCAGGTTATGTTAAATTTGAAATTTTCAGGTTAAGTTTTGCGTCAGTTTGTGTCAAATAACAAACAAAACCTAACCTACTAACATCGAATTTGACATAGACTGACAATACACTTCAGTGCTGTCAACAAGTGATTAAATGCTAATAAAGTATCGTTATGTTATTATTCTTAACAACACTAGTGCTCTTAAATGCATCTTAACGCAACTCGTTGCTAAGGAGTTATTGACACAATAACATAATAGGATAAAATAAAAGATTTATACAACTACGCTGTGAATCACTTCGAATATACTGATTGTAAGACAACTTTATATAAAATTATCAAATCCATGAGATTTCGCTATAAAAATGCGTCAATAAAAAAATATTATGTAAAAGCTCGCATGTTCAAGTGGCGAGAGAGACATTTTTACGGAAATATATTGAGTATATGCAGGCATCTGAAGAAATTGTATTTGTTTTCATTGATGAAACCTGGATATACCAAAACGGTCCCCAGATTCGAACTTGGACACATAATGATGAAAAAGCTCATCCAAAACGCATTAAGAGTGAAGGGCGACGATTTACCGTGTTGCATGCAGGTTGCAAATACGGTTTTTTAGAAGGTTGTGGCTTGCTTTTGGATACAAATATAGAACATCGTGACTACCATCATACAATGAATGGTCAAGTATTTAAAAAATGGGTTCGAGAGCAACTTATTCCAGGTACGGATCAATTAGAAAAACAAATTATTGTGATAATGGACAACGCCTCATATCATACAGTAAAACTAGAGAAACCTCCAAATTCTAATTCTTCAAAACAGTCTTACAAAGACTGGTCGATACAACATAAAGTGCAGTTTGGTGACAATATGCTTAAAAACAATTGTGGGACATAATTAAGCGTTTAATTAATGATACTAAAACGACTTATGTTATTGATGAGTTATTAAAATTACATGGATATGAAGTCTTAAGAGTTCCTGCGTATCACAGTCAATATAATGCCACAGAACTGGTATGGAGATTTGCTAAAAATTATTGCAATAAGAATATCTTAAAAAACAGAAACAGTATCAGATCTAAAAGGATGTACGCGAACCAAAAGTGTGTGGATGGAAGGTTTATCCAAATTCACAGATGAAATGTGGAATAACAGTGTTACTCACTGTGAAAAATAAATTTTACAAGATTGGAAAAAATATATGGGAGATTTGCCTGGCCAGAGTGTTCCACCTCTTGTTATTTCCTTAACAGAAGAATAATTCAGATTTACCAATATCTGATTCTGAATAAAATAATTTTTGTTATATTGTTTGTTTACTAATGTATTTATATTAGAATATTAAACTATATTTTTAAATAGATAAGTTTAAAAACTTACGTTAATTACATTAATCTGATTTTTATCAATAATTCATTTTACTTCAAGTACATAATGCAATTATTGTAAACCTCACAGATATCTTACCTAACCTCAATGAGTTTTCCTTGACATTAGTAACTAATTTAGCTGTACTGTCTGAAGGCAAGTTTTTTTTCTTCAGGTACACCCAATGATTTTTTTTAAATTTTGACAAGTGACAGCGCAGATGAACAGACTATACTAGCCTAACCCAAAAATAAACTGAAATGTCGTATGTAATTAAATTAAAATGTCAACTGACAGTGACATTGTAATTAAATTAAAATGTCAACTAAAAGTGACATTTGTTTACTGTAGCTTGAAATAACTTAAGACATGTCTTACACTTACAATCCAAAAGCCTCCAGAGACTGAAAGGCCTTTGATCAGCAGTTAGAGGCATTTTCATATTTGATGGAGAAAATAAAACACTGTTGAATGTCGCAAAACCAACTTGTCAGTGTCAACAAGTGTTGATTTTTTCATAAACATTGAAAATGGGAATAATGATTCTAATTAACGAACGTACTTAAAAAAAATGACACTGACAAGTTGGTTTTGTGGCATTCAGCATTCCCCATCACATATGAAAATGCCTCTACTTATAAACACCTGTTGTAGAACATAATAGCTATTTATGACACAAGTACATAATGGCTTACTTTAGTGGGCGCGTTATTTAACTGTTAGAGCGACCATTAGGATGCGGGCACGTATAAAGAGACAAACCCACTAAACAGCGTTATGTACGTGTACCATACAAAGTTTTATGTTCGAATGCTAAAATCGAAAAAATCTAGTTTAAAATTTGACGTCTGTTCTGTTACAAAAAAAAATACATTAGAATGCCTTGATGGATATTGAATATTGACAGATTTTTCACGATGAACACTTACAATAACAAAGAAATATTCATTACCATAATGATTTATCGCTGATTTTTCATTTACAAACACTGTTTCTTGTTAATGTTCAAAATTGTTTAAATATGGCATGTTATGTGCAAATGTAACATTTACTTGAAAGTGACAGTAAAATATTAATAAAATCATTCTGGTAATAGTATGCAGCTGGGTTACAATATTACTACTTAAGTAATTACTAATACTAATTACACTACATGTCGCACGATAGTGCCACTGGCAAACACATTTCAACTGACTTCTTCACTCCATTGACTATGTAAAAATACACCCATATTTTCTAAAACGCTCAGTAGAACTATTAATAATTAGAAATATTTTTGTGGTATGTATGATATTTTGCTTTCACAGGAAGAAACTATGTATAATCGTCAATTTAGAATTTAAATATCAGCTTTGCCTATTCCATTATTTAAGTATCGCTTTTTATACAGGATATTTCAAATTGCACGGCACTATTTTAGGGCCGTGTTCTCTATGTCACAATAATCACACAGTTCCTAGGGGCATTGGTTCAAAATTGCTTAAGAGAGCATAGTCCTGAGAATGGTATCAGAAAAACACGGAGTTTATTTAATCAAAATAATACAGATAAAGCAAATTTTGTGTAATATGGCATATTGACGCGACTTTTTATGCTGAATTACATAACTTTAAAAAAGTTAGTGTAATGATAATAAGGGATAGCTTATGCAAGGTTGGGAGATAATTTGATGCCTACTGTTTATTTAAGCAGCGTCTGTGTAAAGTAAAGGAAACACAGCAAACAAGAAACACTGCACCATAAGCTTATTAATTCAACACCAATATTATTTTACCTGTGCATTTAATAGAAAAATATTTTTGACCTCATAATTGTAATAAGTATAATTTAATACTTTCGAAAATATTTGTGTTCTTGTTCAAGCAAGATCATTGGCCCAAAGAAACACGTAAACCGCTCGTATTAAGAAATCAACAAAAAATTTAAATAATCAAGTAGGTTTATTTTTGTATTGTATTGTAACATGCTTTTGTAAATTTGTATGCATTAAACAGTATTCTGCTTGAAAATTCTTTAAACAAAATTGTATTTTGTACACTATTTTGCGCATTTCTTATTATCTAATCAAATTACTACATGATTTTTCAAAATTGAACCAATCGCGTGTTTTTATAATGGCCAAAAAATCAACATTTTCCCTTGGGATTTTATCAGTTTCTTTTATCACTTGTATCCATGGCAACCACCAAATATGTTGTTTTAATCAAGCTGGTATTTCAAAAACGTCATTGTGCATAAGTATAAATGTCATATTCATTGCATGCCGATGCAAAATGACCCGATATTTGAGAAACAGTCCACAAAATGTATTTCGGGCTCATGATTTTGCTCGGAAAATGTTTTTACCAGCAAAGCCATTTGCCCTTAATACCTTATTATTACTGACAACACACGTTTGGATCGATTTGAATGATATTTGGTATGACGCTGCATACTAGTATAATCCACCATATCTGTTACGATTTAGAAAAATCTGGGTGACTGTACCATGTTTACTATAAACTAGTGAAATCTAGTTGTCTACTAACCGATTAAAATAGCTATTTATGCAACAAGTGCTAAAAGTTGACGTTTATGCACGAGACATGAAAATTATGAAACGAAGCCGAAGGCTGAGTTTCATAACATGTCTCGTGCATAAACGACTTTTAGCGCGCGTAGCATACAATATTTTATCTACGACCTTAATTTTCCTGTTATTAATCCATAAATATCGATTTAACAAAGGTTTGCATCTACGACACTTCTAATTTACGTCATAATAAAAACAGTAGGCATGCCGCGCAGGCGAATGTTTGCGAATGACAGTAGTCTCGGTCAGTTACGAAATGTAATTATTAATACTCCACATCTGACTGTATTCATTACATAACGCTTTAATTATTTTAAAAGCACTTTACCTGTAACGCAAGAAGCAACTAGAATAACTTTACAACTTCACTTCCAGTTTGAAATTGTAGTTTTATAACCTCACTTCACTTTTAGCACTAGAGCTAAAAGTAAACAGCTGATTTCTTTAACCACGGTAAACTATAAAACGTCACTTTTAGTGAAACAAGCTAGCGCTAAAAGGCCTACTTGTAGTGGTGGTTTGTTTGACTGCTCGTGTTTTACAATAATTTTGTTCTATACAATTCAATTAAACGTTGTAGACTAGTCTTTTTTGTCCACTACTTACCAGTTTTCCTGTTATACATATTTGTAAGATTCGTACAGAATGTCAAATTGACAATTTTGAAAAAATAGTTGATTTTCAGATGGTTGTAATGATAACTTTGTTTCGACTAACCACGGCCATATTTATAATCACTACTTAGTTCCACGTACTGCACGCTTATTTGAAATTTACTATAAGTAATAATACTTTTTCTATGAAATTGTCTTTTCGTCATTTGTTTTTCATTACACACACTAGATTTCCAAATAAACATAAGAGCAGCCACCCATATGATTTTTTTGTCTATAACATAAAACATAACAGATAGCGAATTTACATAGACACAAAAAATTTACTAATAATTAATGTTTCTTTCTCGAGAAAATAGGAGCCATCAGCATTGTCATTGGACAGTTCGTACTCTCTACACTGACCTGTGGGTTCCAATACGTATGAACGCGAGCAAAAGCTGATTTAATTATACACGTTGAATATTAAAAAATATATTTTTTTTAGAATTGTAAAGTCATGACTTATTCTTTCAAATGCACCACTTCATATATTGTTTTACACCGCTCGCCTGTTTTTTAAGTTCTCCAAAATTTTATTATTATTATACCATAGTTGTTAGCAGATAATATAACCTTAATGATTCCAAAGTGGATGATCATCTTTTCTACGATGCGGAGAAAGTAGAGGACGGTTTTGCTTATGCTGCAAACAGCGAAGACCAAGGTGAAATGGTATCAGAAAGTGAAAACGAAGGTGGAAATGGTAATGAAATAATGGAAAGTGAAGATGAGAATAATGACGACTAATGTTTGATACATTTACATCGAAAAGGAAATTAAAGAGGACACATTTTCGACCTAAGCAATTGTTTCTAATAACATGTTCAGGAATCTTTTTTTAATCGAAATCGACGGGAGCTAGTGGACGACGATGCTATGTCAAAAGAGACTAAGAAAAATAATCGATTCTGGAAAATTAGACCCATATTAATCAGGTTCGAAAAGACTGTCTACAAAATGAAAGAGCCCAAAAGGTTTCAGTCGATAAATAGACAATCCATTTGCACAAAAAGAATGAGGCAACTGGTACACAGTTCTCTCGCGCAAGAAAGAATACGAAATTCAAAACAAATGGACAAATAGGAGATTTTGTATTTCAAAATGAGGTTTCCAAATGAAGATACCATTACAATGGTTTACTCTTTGGAAGAAGCTGATGGAAGTTGTGCATTAGCTACGAGAATGTACCATGAGCGTAACCCGAACTTAACACAGCAAAACGCTACGTCACTTCAGACATTGTTGGAATGCTTTAAGGGCACTGGAAAAATTAATTGTCCGAAGAAAACCATCAAAAACCTTTCTATTCTAAATGAAGAGAATTAATTCAACGTTCTTCTATATCTTGAAGAAAATTCACACTGAAGTGTGCGAAATGTTAGTGCCACCGAGAATTCACTGAATTCCATTATACCAGGTCACCCTATAGAACTCCTTCGAGCTTTAGGTTGTTACGATTTGCGTTCTTGAATGAAAATTAACTATACGCGGTTGTACGAATAGACTGTACTTTAGTTAGCCATAAGCAATTTGTATCGTAAATATTTTAAGGTAGAATTTCGTATGCAAAATGGTCATATGAAAGTTACAACAGGCGAGTATTTAGCCGGTCTTTAGAAATATGCCTTTCTCTGCGAAGATGGAAATATTCAAACCTCACGGAATGATTAAGGGAAAATTTATGCAAGGTTTACCTCGTAAGCCGAAAAATTAGGCAGAACTATACGTGTACCGACTGGAGCAAATTCCTTTTAGTAGAATTGTAAAACTTTATTAGCGATAATTTGCGAGGTATCGACAGCTTGGCCAATTTTAGCGTGTGAAACCTTCAAATTTGTCGAATTCATAGAGCTATTAAGAAATGTCCCGTACTTCTACATGCGACAGAAGTCCAAAATTTAGAACTGCTCTGATAGGCTTATTTGGAAATTTGAGAACGCCTACCGAGTTTTCTTGGTCAAACTGGACTTAGAATTTAGTTAGTTAATAAGTAACGGTGTTAAACTTAAATTGCTCTGTAAATGACAGAAAATAAATGCAAGTATTTGTACTTAAGTGTTCTTATTAATCTCGCAACAGTAGCTTTAGTCTTCGTGTACAAGTGTATTTTAAATAAAAGGATTGTCAGTTACCCCGACTTTAGACGAATTCGCGACAAGGTACATGGCACAAATTTTGATCAAAGATTGTTTTTTGCCAAGTTATGATGGAAATCTGACTGTTCTCTTCCCCAATAAGTCAATATGCTACGGAAAATCCACTATGGGTAAGACAATTCAACTTCCAAAATCAATGGTCTATCAACCTTTGGGATGACATGATGGGATATTACGTCGTTTTTCGAGAATTCTCTAACGGGTAAAGTTATTTTAATTTCCTAATGAATGACTTATCCCCATTATTGGAAGAAGTTAACCTTCAAACACGTTTCAACTTGTAGTACCTACCTATCAACATGATAGTATGACACCACATTTTTGCAGAAGGGTGCGGCGATATAAAAATATTTGGAGACCCAATCGGTAGATTGAAAGAGTGGTCTAATGGTTTAGATTGGATTACCAGACCAGACTAAAGGGCCATTCACACGAACACGAATTTTTGGTACAGTGACGTAACAAGTTATCTCTATCTAACATTCACGTGTATTAGAAAGAGATAAACAATGTATTACATGTCCGTTCCTACAAGAAAACGTTTACAATAAACTGGAACATCCGCTACTTCAAGTTATCGTTATAAGTTCCGACTTCGCGCAAAACGCATTTTTTGCAAATTCATAATACCAACTTGTTTTTTGAAGACGGCAATTCGTAAACATAACCTCTTCGTTGCGTGAGTAAACATAACTTTGTTACGTGGTTTTAAGTTTTGTTCTTGTCTGAATGACAAGTTTTATGTTAAAAATGCGACTGTAGAAAAGAGAAGAAATCCAATTGCTAATATATAGGCACTCTTTTTGAGGTTATGTTTCTATTTAATTTTGAATAGATTGGTATGACTGCATGACAGCCAGCTGCAAGTGAATTTTAGTTTCTTATACAAGAAATTCTTGTTCGTGTAAATGGCTCCTAAGTCTATGATGAAGCCCCAACCACCAGAATTCGTATTGAATTCAGAAGTACAATATGACACTCGGTATAGGGTCAAAAATAATCAATTAGGTTAGAGTTTTACCTCCAAGAAAGGTGGTCTGTTCGAACACGTTCTTTATTGGGGTTTTATTTTGTTGATTGTTTAAATTAAGTTCTATGGTTTTATTTTAATTTAAATTTTTAATTCTAATTTCCCCATTACGAATTATCTCAGCCAATTATTTTTAAGGTTTAATAATACACGCAGCAACTGCTTTCTCAAATGTTGTTTTCCATTGCCCAGTAAAGATTTTTATTTGCGAAAACAGGTAGGTAATTTTCTAAAACAAAAACGCAGTTAAGAAGAATTTAAAAGATACATTGCATTTGAAACAACTGAGTTATGGCTTTTTACAATTACCAAAAACAGAAAATTCTAAAATTCACCCTGCATACTACAATCGCCCTTCGCTCGCGTTACCACAAATTAGAAACCCTTGGTTAAAAGGATACAGCTTCCTTTTATCTGAATTCTTAAAAACACGGCTGCTATCATTTTTTTAACGAATAGGTCTGTCAGTGCCATTTTTCACAAAAAATCATAACTTTTAAACTAATGGTCGGAATTTCAAAAATAAGATATGCATGTATAGATAAGGTCATAGCCGATGTTAACAGTGAAAAAAATAATTTAAACGTTAGTTTGTACCGCTCCTC
Organism: Agriotes lineatus; assembly: GCA_940337035.1. Classification (NCBI taxonomy): domain Eukaryota; kingdom Metazoa; phylum Arthropoda; class Insecta; order Coleoptera; family Elateridae; genus Agriotes; species Agriotes lineatus. Next base: position 75,881 of record CALNHX010006941.1, read on the forward strand.
TCACACGTGTTAACGATAACGGTTCAAAAAACTGTTAAATATTAGAGGTAAACCACCGTATTATACTTCCTTTTACAATAATGAAAGTATTGGATCCACCCCAAAAATTCGAAATTGAGTTTTTAATAGATCTTCACGTTTTATCGAGTCCCCTGAACCCAAAAAACATGTTTTTGTTCATTGGTCTGTTTGCCTGTGAGTGTGTCGGTGAATAAAATATCTCAAAAACGAAAAGAGGTATGGCGTTGAAACTTCATATACAGTGCGAGTGTAAAGTCTGGAACTATCTAACTAGAACTTTTATCAAATGTTTTGAAAGAAATCCTGAAACACGCCAATTTTTATTTTAAATAAGACATATTTTCCTGTAATTTTCACTTTTAGATTGTATTTTGTTTTTGAGTTATGACGTTCGCGATAATTTTTTTAAATGGAAACCCTAAATTTTTGTGATGACTTTTGACAGAGCATGAAATTCTCAGACCAAATACGCTAAAAAAGTATGATACTGTATTTGAAATTTTCGAGAAAATCGCTTTTAAAGTATTAAAACAAAAATTGAACAAAACTCAAGTAGCCATGAAGCAATGAGTTAGCCCTAAAATTATGACAGTTCTTCATAGTTTGTTTATCTGTTTTTGTTGTGTGCTCTTAATTATTAAATAATGGTGCGATATTTGAGTGAAAAAGAACGAATCGAAATTTTAGTATTGAGGGGAGGTGGTAACCATACGATTTTCTCGAAAATTTCAAAATACAGTATCATACTTTTTTTAGGGTATTTGGTCTTAGAATTTCATGCTCTGTCTAAATTCATCGAAAAATTTAGGGTTTCCATTTAAAAAAAGTATTGCTGACGTCATAACTCAAAAACAAACGACAATCTAAAAGTGACAATTACAGTAAAATTGACGTGTGCGAGGATTTCTTTCAAAAACATTTGATAAAAGTTCTATTTCGATAGTTGCACTCGCGCTGTATAAGTTTTGTGTGCTATCTAGATGCGGCAGCAAGCTTTTGAAGAAAATCGCATAATCGGAAGTATGGTGTTTACTCTTGTAATTTTCAGTTTTTTTCGATTTTCCCAAAAACTACTTTTTTCAAACGTTACGTTTATATTATATTTTTAATGTGTATTGATTTGAGATGAGCGATTTTCCAGTTGAATACCTTTTTTTGGTTTTTTAACAGGTAGGGAAGCTAAAAACAAATTTTTGACAAATTATAAGATCACTGTAAAAGGAAGGTATGTGCGTGTATCATCCCAGATTTTTTGTACAAATTTAGTAGTAATACAGCTTTTTCAGAAAGTTGGAACACCCTGTATAAGTAAATAGGTTAACTGCTATCAGCACGTATAAGAATATTACTTCTCCGACTAATTCTGAATGAACGCTTTTAACTTTAATCACTTAGAAGCAATTGTAAGTCATCCGGTCTATATTTAAATCAACCTCAATTGGTATTTTTTTTAAACCTACGTATATACTCTTTTGTGTTGAGAACAACCCAATCACTAATTTCAAATTTAAACTTGACTCAGTCTTTGACAGTCACCTACATTTTCAAAATTTAAAAGTAAGGTCTGATCGTATCCACTGGCGAACAATACGCATCGGATTCATTAAAGGTATCAAGAAGGTCACATAGTGACATCATAGTTATCATTAGCGTCAACATCAATTATGTTACAAGGAAGAGGCACTTGAATTCCATTTACAAAAATAGCTTGAACATGTGCAGTGAAACGCTAATCAGACAGGCAGCGTACAGCCTTTTTCCACAACCGCCCAATTTTCCGGCGCCCAAATCGCAGATCATAGCAATATTCAAACCGCAGCCGACTATTATTAAATTAATTTATGCGACAAGGACGACGGCCCGAAATTGGGTTACAGCAAGACGAGGATGAATTTGTTAGCAACCGGCGACGTTCGACGGAGAAAATGCTGCAAACACTTACATCCTGGCGAAGTGCCCTTTTTGAGTGTACACTGGTAGGGCTGCAAGGTGCCAGGCACGACTTTCCCGTACATCGTGCGGTCCATGATGACGTAACAATCGAACACCAATCGGATGCAACAGGAGCAACGAGACGCGCGCAAATTCAAACAACGAAGTTCAAGGATGGAAACACTGACTGTAGTTACGCACTGCGGCAGGAGTTAAAAAAAACACTCGGCACATAAACTTAGAGGAAATCCACGAGACATATCGGGAATATTTTTATTTTCTTATATTTTGTTCACAAAGAGGAGCCGGCGCGTGCGTCTGAATGGTTTTAGAAACGGCGCGACCGGCGACAAAATTAGACGGATCCCACAACAAAAAGTACGAAAATTACATACTAACTGCAGACATCGCGGGTGTTTAAATAACTGCCAGACTGAGGCCCGCGCTCGTTTTTATTAATTTGCGGGATAATTGTTTCGTCAATAAAACACTTAATTCGACCAATTGCGCTTAACTCGCGTACTTCGCGTTTGGTATTGTTGTCGCGAAAATGCAACCAAAATAGAATTAAAAACAAAAACTATAAAATTTACGACACAATCAAAAACTGCGCCTTGCTGCGTTAGTGCATACGAAATGTTTTATACATAACTCGATGAGTGATGTCTACATTTTTAGAAAGCAATATGAATTCTATTTCTGGATCCGCCGGATAGAATTTCAAGTCTTTTATTCTCTCAAAACCTACACAGGTTTCGCTTTTTTAAATAAATAAAAATTGGGAGCGGAGGGATCGCGTTTTGAAACATGCGAATGATTAAACGATACTGCATTCGATTATTCCAAAGGTACAAAAATGCTTTAAATTAATAAGTACACTGTGTCAAGGGCACATCTGCAGACAATTCCATTTACAGAATTAAAATTTTAAATTGAAAAGTTTCGTAAGCTTGCTTTAAAGCAACTCAAAAAGTCTGCCACACGAAATGACAACTAATAATATAACATGACATATGATAATTAATTATCGTATAGCATATACAACATTGTTTAATACAAGGTTAATCTCCTCAAACCGCTCAAAATTTTGAGAACCCCTGACCTTGGCCTTGCGTTTTCCGCAATTACCGCATTTCCACACTCACATACTGCAGTTTGTACGTCATGCTTACATAAATACCCAATGTTTATTACGAATTTTAAATAATTCCCACAGATATTCCTTATTTACCTACATTGGAGGTTATGTACTGAGCTTGACAGGTGTCATGTAATTGCTGCTAAATCTCACCTAAATCGTCCATTTTAGCTGCCTTCGATGATTTCACTTGAAATTATGTAAATGTCTACATAACACGCACAAAAGCAACCGTCAAAAAAGTTGCCATATTTGGCAAATAACCGAAAATCCTTAAATGGGCAAAAATACTGCACGCGTCGGTAAGTTAGAAACCTACGCAAACTAGGATGTTTGCTTGCAGTGGTCAGTGATCCTCAAACTGTGCTGCTGAGTTAGTACAAACAAAATAAGCTCTGACCCATTTTATTGACAATCAAATCATAGCAGTTATTGTGTATACGTTAAATGTATTGGAATTGGAATTACCTTTATAGGATTTAATTTTAGATTAGAGATGTATTTATATGCAAGAAAAACAGATGGAAATAAGAAAACATAACGAAAATTACTAGCAGCAGTCTATGAGAGCTGTATATTACAAAATGTGTAATAAATTCTGACATTTTTGGTATCGAATACAAGCCTCTGACATGTAAATCTGAACATACTGTTGGTGGGTGAATTTGTATGTGCGTATGTGTAGGTGTACAAAGTGTACCATTTTCGATGGGGTTAAATCGAAATTTATGTTGGAGCTAAAATAATAGTACCTAGTGTACGGAACAAGTCCGAAAAGAGGCGAGGCCTGAAAGCCTATTAGTCCAGTAAAGGGCATTTCCGGATGAGTTACGTACAACATTTTTAGGCACCAAGTATTGAAACATTACAAAAACACACAAGCATTATACCTTGCAAAAAATCTAGAAATATTTGCAGTTCATTTCCTTAGAAACCATGTGTGGTACCCATATATCTAATACTTACTATATTGCTAGCGGCTATGAGTGGGAAACTTGCCAAGGAAGTGAGACAGACAACCAACTCTTCAATGTATAATGGTGAGCTGTGTGCAAGCGCGGCGGCGTCGTCCGGCCAATGGGGAAGTGGTCAAGTTTAAAATTCGCTTCTAAAGGCGGAGTTCGAATTCTCACGCATGCGCACGAGACGCGTTATACTCTAAGTGAGACTATGTCGGCGCCGTAATGTTTTCTGACGTTTCCAGGCCCTACTAGCAATATATGTGTATTATATATATGGTGGTACCCTAGCGTATTGTGGTATCAGTAAAACTACTAACGTAAACACAAACGCCTTTATTCTTCGGACGGTCTACACAGTATTAATACTACCGATCAACTAACTAACTTGACGAGAAAGTATTCATGTGATATCTTATTACCTAAGCTTATGACTAAGAAAACTCATTCCCATATTATTAATACATATGCTAAACAGCAAGCAGTAACTATATAATTTATATAACAGAATGTGCCATAGGTGTATTAGCCGTTCTCCACACCATGGGCAACAGATATTGCAAACCAATCAATGTAGTTGATTTCCTTAGTAACCACAGTCAACAAATATTGTAAACCAATCAAAACGTCAATTTTTCAAAATAGTCCTGCAAAGAAAAAATGTTCTGTAAAAAAGTACTTTCCGGCCTAAAACTTGTACAGTAATGCATTATGTTCACGACACGAAGGGTGCCTAAAACCTATTTTATTGAAATTATGAATTGTCAATTTGACAGTTACAAGATATCACTATCCAAAAAATAACGTATACGACCAAGGCGGTCTGTATTGTTCCAGGCCATGACACTGGCTCTGTTACCAGATTGTGTGCTAGTCCATTCCAAGACACACTAAGTTTTGTTTGTTTGAAATATATTCGACATTAAAAACCAAATTTTGACAAGGCAGTTCATATAAGTTCCAAAAATGCCTTTGAAGTGTTACGTACCAAGCTGCAAGTCAACTTACGCTTCATCAGTTGCTCCATATGTTAGCGTGTTCAAGTTTCCATCTAATGAAACGGTGCACAAAAATAGAAAGACATTTTGCATTTAGAAAACTAACAGATTGGGAAGGCTAGTGTTGTGTGTGAAAAGCACTTTAAAAGAGCAGATATAAAAGGTAATAAGATGAAGAGACTTCTTCTG
>CALNHX010006942.1:0-81115 GCA_940337035.1 Agriotes lineatus
CAGCAGCTCTCGCCCGGTTAATGCCAAATATAGGAGTAGCAAGGGCGGACGCAGAAAAGTGATAGCCTCGGCTGTGAGCTCTATTATACTATATGCGGTTCCAGTGTGGTCCAATTTTGCGTTAATGAATAAATACAGGAAAATGCTGGAAAGAGTGCAGAGGAAGTTAGCAATAAGAATTGCCAGCGCTTACCGAACTGCGTCGAGAGCGATTCAGGTAGTAGCTGGAGTGATCCCCATCCACTTATTAGTGGCCGAACGATCATACGCAAACGGGGCAAATCGAAGGCAACATTTCATTAGTTTATGTTGTTAGTAGCAACGTGTTTAAAATGATTTCATTAGTCACGTCGTCAGTAGCAACGTGTTTTAAAATTTTTAACCAAGCAAAATTACGACAGGTTGAAAGTAATCCTAATTTACATGTTTATATATTTTTTATATTATCGTGTTTTCTAGATTTTATCGTAGATAAAATATTGTACGATACACATGCGTAAAGCATCTTTAGTCGGTCGAGCTACAGGGGTCGTTCTACGGGCGTTCAGTGGCTTGTCTTGGCAGACCAACGAAGAAAGAGGGGGTCAGACATCGTGGAACTTGCTGAGGATCGAGATAAGCCCTAGTTTTCCCAAAAGCAACAGAAAGGTCAGAAAGTTGCACCTTAAAAGATCGAATTTATTGAATTTCTTGGTAGCTTCGTTTTTTTGTACACTTCCGAGACAGAAGCGTGTTTTTTTTTGTTTGTGACGTATAATTACTTACTGCAATTGTTATCACTTAGACAACGCTTTAATTATGTAATCACAGATAATTGTCGTTTAATAGCGGACTTGTTTTGCGAATTGTGGGGTTGGATCGCCATGTCTGAATTAATTTTCTTTTAGTTAAATAATATCCTACATTGTAGTGATTCTGGATGCAGGAAAATATGATGTATTATTCGGATTAAAAGTGGCTCTGTTTGACTCACAACTTTTGCATTCGTTCGGTTACGCTGCGCTGCGCCTCGCAGATGCAAACATAATTGCTTGTCGAACAAAGTGCCAATTTTAATTCTAATAAAACAATATACTATTAGTTATAATATTTTTCATTGAGAACAAAAGTATATGTGTTGCCTACTTTTTTTCCTAAAATAATAATGAAGAGGTGAATCGTTTTCAACGGCGATGGAAGTCCTTATGTAACACTTCAGAATTGAATATATCGCTGATAAATCGATAGTTATTTAAACAAATGCATTAATAAAGCTTAATATTCAGGTTGAGTTTGAATACCAAAATATTACAATGGTTTAGTGTATCCCAAATTGTACTCTTTTTATTTTATAGTTAGGAACAACTAACGTTTGAGCCATAATGTATAATCTGACTTTTAAATCACACTCTGGACATTTTAAATTTTATTTATAAGATTTTAATTTCCCCATCTGAACGAATCGACATGTTTTCAAAAATCGACATATCAAATTGTGTTAATAAAAATGGAAAACGCTAGTATCAAGCAAAATCCCCTACCAGAAGATTACAGAAGCTCTTCGAACAATATAGAAAATATTACCATGACAAATTATTGTATTATGTACAATTAACGTACATATTAATGATATTAGTAGGAAAAGTGTATGAGGGCGTGGCGGTATGTGAAACCGCATCTGTTAAAAGTGTACTCCGATATTCTCAGTAAGTCTTTGTATAGGGTGTTCCATTTTTGATGGGATTAAATAAAAATCTCCATTATTATTAGAGCCAAAGGAAAATGGTTTGCAGATTATGGTGTTCACCTTTCGAGACCACTTCTGTTTTCATATCTCTTTTCGTTTCCGAACTACAGATGAAAAATAAAAGCATCAACATTTCTATTCGACGTCACAGTTTATAATTTTTTGCAATATCAAAAAAAAGTTACTCCCACTCTCACAAAAAAAACTTGTAACTGTTTACTGCTTGGATTTTTCTTAATATAACATTTTTTTTAATGATAGGGGAATACTAAACAACTAACTCTGATACATCTAAGGGATTGTAATATATTTTTTACCTAGATTAATATAATGTAGTCGGCAATATGTCGCAGATACTTTTTGAGTTACGACCTACATTTGTTTTTTTAATGTCTCCAAAATAGTTAACGCTGGACACATACGATGCTTTTAAGCTGTCTAAATATAGGGCTTTCCATTTAAGACATAGCAACTTTGGTTCGCCACACTTTTTTGCGTCACTCTTTGTGCACTGATATGCACCATCTTTGCACCTATAACTTTTATGTAAACAAATTTCGCTAACTCTCATACTTTTAGAAATATCTTCCACGCTCGCATCCTTGTCGGACCCTGTATATAGTATATTATCAGTCCTCTTCTACCTAGAGGTGTCAAGTTAATGGGTTAACAAAGAAGCGAAAATAGATTAATTAAGTGTATCAAACGTTAACACCCATATTCTCAATCAACTTGAATTAATTAAAATTAAGCGATTGCATTTTTGTAAAACAATTTATCCTACCACATGTGTTTTGCGCAATAACTCCTAAAAGTTGATTGTGTGTGGGTCAAATAGTCTTACAATTGGAGATTATTCAAATTATTTTGGCCAGACTAAGCCACATGTAACACAACGGTGCAGTTGCTTTAAATATTGTTATATACTTAAAATAAATGAATTTTACTACTACTTGATGATTTCATGGATATTTGATGCGAATATAGTATAGCACGGATTTTTCTATTTTAGCAATATAATTTTCTGAGCTAACCACATGAGTTTTTGATATTGTCTAATAGGGATAATATGGCCATTCACTAAACATATTACACAGTGCCGTCTAAAATATTTTAGAAAGCTGCATATTACAGATTCAAACTTAGTAGTCTCTGCAATGAATGGGTAGCAGCATATAGCATATCATTCTAAATAGGAGAAGTCTTTTATCAATCCAATCCGTAGATCACAAAGTGATATCATCTATCTCTGCATCTTAGTGTCTCACGTTTTTTATGGTTTCGTTTCTATACATTTATAAAAGAAAAACTAATGTTGCAAATCTAATACATTTTTTTCTTAGCACAACTTATAGTTCCCAAACTAACACCATACTTTTTCTGTGCCTTTTTGACCTGCATTTCTATAATTTCCTTATCATATCTTCAAACCAAGAGGAAAAATGATTAAAATATGGGTAGTGGAAGTATGAAGAAGCCGATGTGAGCTTTTTGACATTCTGCGAATAATACTGACCATCATAATTAATTATAAAAGAAGGTCATATCGTTTTTATTCTGTACTGAAAACCATATCGACAACATTATATGTGGATTGAAGAAATCTGTTACCATATGGTTTGGCTTACAACTCACAAGTCCTATTTGTATGGTTTTTGTAGATCTGTGTTCTCGTACACTGTCCAAATCTTTGCATATAATTAGTTATACGACGACAGTTGTTTTGACTGTTTTGTATTGCTTGTAGTACCTACAACCTGCAGGACTACTCGTTTATATTTGATGACATTGCAAAAGCTACTTAAAACCTATCTTACTAAAGCTATGTTGAATGATAGGTTGTGTACGACTAGTGGGTAGATTTATAATACGATTTATTCTTGGATACTGAAATATTTAATAAATAATGGGTATCAAGAATTTTCTTGCTTTTCATATTTTAGAGTTCCAGAAGTGTATCACCTTCTAAAGACTTCTCCTTCCTCCATGTAAATATCGATGTCTGCAGTAAAACAATTACAAATATTTCGTCTTATTTTATAATACTTTTTTTTTTTACTGTTAGAATTAATAATTTAAGATGTTAAATGTTCTATGACAGTTAAACAAACCGGGCCTGCTACTTTCTATTGGGATTGTTAAAAGTGTAATGTCAGTGAAATTCAAATAACTAATTTTACTGTTCAACATTCGTTTTATCTTTCCTTTAAAGAACTTAATTTTAATATTTCGGTTAAACAATGCTTATCTATTCTATCAGCATGTTTGTGCCATCCCTACCGTTTTTTAATATTAGGGATGCTTGTTTGTTTTTACAGATTATCGTTTTAAATCCTATTGTAAAGCGTCCTTATTTTTATTTATTCCGTTTAAGATGTCTATTTGCATCTGTAGGCGTTTTTAAGGTCACATCATCTTTTTTTGTTGTATTATCATATATAATTATTATTAGCATTCAAAATAGACATGGCCGAATATTTAGAGCACAAACCGAATAACAAAACTTGATACAAATGTGAGATTCAATATACGTTGAAGTGTTGGATATAAGAATATAACTTTAAAGGTCTTACGTAGTTTGTTATTCTATGTAATTTCGTTGTTAATTAGATGCAGTCTATTTATTGCAATACATCAATCTTGCAGTATATTTTAGTTTAAACAGACCTTTTTATCAATACTGTCATGGCTTAGCCACTCAATCAAAACAAATACAGACAACAAATTGCCTGTTGTTTCTTATAAAAAAATATTGTTAAAGAAAATACAAATGAGACACCTTACTTATGTCATACAATAATATTACTAGATGATAAATTAGAGCTGAGGGCACTTTTTCAATATTTTAATTTATTTTTTAGTCATTAGTTCTACTAGTTAGCTTTATTCCCGAAACTTTTTATTTTATCTACCAACATCTTGTTACAGTTCTTGAATTACTCAAAAGTTTGTTCTATTTTCTAAAAGTAAAACCTTTAATGGCAGTAATTTTAATTCATAACTGAATATATACAAAGTTACACAATTGTATCTAGAGGCACTAGTCTCAAAGATTGCATCTTATACGGTGGAAGACATTTATTCCTTTCAACAGAACATTGTTTTTATGTAGTTGTCAAAAACACTTGAGCCTTGACCTATCTATAAACTGTGAACTGGAATTGCTTGTACTGATATATAGACTGTCAACATGTTTTTCTTTACAGATGATTTGTTGAAGTAAATAGACATTATTGTCTAAAGTTAGGCGTTCCTTCCATATTCCAAATTACGATTTAGTATCCAGCGCTAAGATAATAAAATATTTTTGGAACATTACCAAAGTTTCAATAAATAGAAAAGAAAATATATTTGTATATTATTGTACAAGCAATTGCATGTGCGATGTGCGGGAGACTTAAATATTTCAATTCCATTTTGTACTGAGCAAATGCTTTTATTTAAAATGTCGTTTAATTAGAAACAGTTAATTCAATATTCTAATTTTAGAGAAGCGTTCTTTGAGTAAAACTCAATTTTTTAATTGATATCTATAACACTTTTCAAGTTAAACATTTTTATTTTTAAAATATTTGCTGCAGTATTATCTTATATTCAAGTTCTTCCTAGATAAAAATTTAATTTATTAACAGCAAATACGGAGAGAGAAATATTTTCAGTTTACTTTCAACAGTCTGCTGGTTCTATTTGTGGTTAGCACTTTAAAGTAGACTAGTTGTTATCCAAAACAGGTTTCTGAGGTGTTTGCCAAATTGAAATGGACTAATTAAACAGCATGCTACTTCATTATAAATTTAGTAATGTAATTAAAGGGGTTCCTGCTAGACGGGATGCATTTCTGATGGAAATTCGACGCACGATCGTCGAGAAAAAATATCCTTCTACAAATCTAATTCTCTAAATATTTTTATTTTTGACTACGTTTAATCTATAATTTCACGTTATACCCGATGCATTTTAAAAATAAATTTTTACCCGACTTTTTAGATGTTAGTTTGTGAAAATATTCCACTAGAAACCTCATTCTGAAATTTGCTATTTTTGTCTTCTTGCAAATTTTAAACCTGCAGTCAATGTTGCCAATACGACGAACCTTTAGTTATAGCTTGTCTGTAGAGTAATTTAGACAAAGTATTACAGTAAATAAGCCGAGTCATAAATACTTTCTTGTATCTTTAATAAGAAGTTTCCAAAATGTTTGATATCTTCATGAACGACAGACAAGGATTGAGAAGAAAATGTTTTAAACCTTTGTTGCTCAGGTTGTTTTAGGAAAACCTGGAAATGTTTATCAGTATATAACATACGATAAAATTCCGGTACGATTTAGCACAAGCACAAAAGACAAATTGTAAAGTGTATCATCTAATAGTTCAATAGTTACCGTTTAAGAGTAAAATTTTATTTTTCAAAGAGAGCTAAAGCTTCAACAACGAAGATAGAGAATGCTATTCCCATGCCAACTGCATAAAAATCTAGACCAATACAAAAACAAAATAAAAAAATCTGTAAAAGGCTTTACCCAGAACTTCCCTCGTCGACATTGTGACACTAAATAAAAATCAAATTAAGTTAGGGGTCGAAATATCTTCACTTTTCTAATAAATTAAATACATTTTCAAATTAAAAAAAAAGTTACCGGTGGTCGAATTCGAAGGGCAGGCGGACCGCGTATGCAGTCCCTACGTTTTGCAAGGGAACAGGCTATCTCTAACTGAGCTACGGAGTACCGACTCTTCGAATTCCTGCGTTGCAGCTGTATTAAGTAACGCACTAATTTGTTGCTCCTTTTTGTATCGTACAACATTTATTCTGTATCTATTGGGGCCCATTTTTGATAAGAATAAAGCCTGAGTTATGTACAAATTATTACTTGTATTTATTGCTAAGTTAAATCAAAAATAAACAAATCCTGAAACGTAAAGATCTGAAGAAATCTCGAAAGGTGATTTTTTCGGGATTGCAATACTTCCTTCGTCTTTTAGACGAGGGAAGTAAAATTGAAATTAGTCCGAGTAAACCCCGCACGAGTTTTATTTCTTAATTCCATTCATAAATTAAAAAGCGCATAGAATTTTAACCAGAAATTCTATGATCAACATCACTGTTTATTATATTATGTAAATTAGTAAATCAATCTTTCGGGAAACAAGAAAAACCAGCAACATCTGTCTACTCTAATGGCTTACCTCAGTAGGTATTTAACTGTATTTAAATTTGTCGATAATGGTATTATCGTTGTTAATTCTCATATTAATCTAGATCGTTTATCAAAACAACGAAATTGGCATTTTAATTCATTATAACATTACTTTAGTATTTATACTTTGCGAATATTTAGAATATTCAATTTTAATTAACTACATTTAAGTCTTCACAACTATACAGTAAAATATACATTTTTTTATTTTGATGTGTATATACTTCAGTTTATGTATTTTTACTGAGATACTAAAATTATTCAAAAAATTAGTTATTATTTAAATATTGGTGCTTAGAATTCATTTTATGTACCACAATTGATAATAACAAATTATATACATGAGTAGAGTAGCTTAACAGTAATGAGAGTTTTTAATATTTTCTGACAGTACTAATGGAAAATCCCATTAGCGGCTATAAATATTTTCCTAAGCAGACGGTTTCTACAACAAGGCCGTGAACTAAATTAACATGATCATGAGCGACGACGTATTCCGGAGTATCAGCTTCTGTATGATCTTCACAAGATTGTATGTCCTACTGGAAATATTTTAGTAGAATTTAAGCATATAAGATGCTTAGGTGAAATAATAGTAATTTATTGTAAAGGGTGTTCATTAGAATTTGTGGTCTAGTCGGCTTTGGAACTGATGAAGTCATGTCGTGCTTTAAATCATATGGCTGATAACTGACACTGGTGACACTGTCAGTCAATGTCAAATTCGAGGTTAGCAGGTTAGGATTTGCATCAGTCTGCGTCAAAACTGATACCCGTTATAAGCGTTTTAGCATGCGTTTTATCCAAGAAAGAATGTTTAATTTTCTTGAGTGGATAAAGTGCAACTAAAACACGAATATAAAATAACGTTTTATCCAATAACTCAATAAATACCTAAAAAACATAAATTTTGTATTGACAGCTATGAAAAGTCGTATTGACTATTCAGTTCACCTGTGATCTGTCAAAAGTTGACCAATGAAAAGGTCAGATTTTACATTTCATAGCCAACCAAAGTGACTATTGTACTAGTACCGAATTGCAGCGACTACTAGTACTCAAGTGACTATTTTGAACAAATTAAAATATTTATTGAAAATGTTTACACAAATTGTTTTTGAACATGTGTAACTAAATCTTGGGTCTTTCTAATTTGAAAAATTGATTTGGTTCACTGAATAGTCCTCCAAATACTATTCGTAGTCAAAGTTAGGTAGACTATTTTTGGGGTTCTATCACTCATGTCCATTGCGTCTGCTATTTGTACCCAAACGCAATGGACTTTCGTGTTACCTACTACTCTAAAAATAATCGACATATCTTTGACTACTCATTGTATTATAAGTGACAATTTAGAAAGTAGCGAGAGATCAAATAAAATTATAATTAGAGTCGTGTTATATGTTTGGCAGTACTGAAGTGTATTGTCAGTCAAATTTGAGGTTAGTAAGTTAGGTTTTGTTTGTTATTTGATACAGATTGACGCAAAACTTAACCTGCTAATTTCGAATTTAACATAGCTCGATAGAACTACCAATAATAACAAAATATTACCATTAGCCAGTATATTATTGCAAACTACCCCTGTTTTTTACGTGATCATGCAAGTAAATTCTGCAGAAAAACACCTAAAAAATGAAATGAAAGGGTTTTCTGATATTGAGTTTTCATCCATATTTTGTATTCACATTTCTACTTAAATGTAATTTCCGATACCTAGCTTAATTTTATGGCAATTTTAATCTTATAATTCGATAAAATATTCTTTTTGAAAATAGTTCAGTTTAAAGTACTGAAATATTATATCCATATGTTACCGTAAATACCCGAAATCAGTAAGAACCCGTTTTTACTAGTAAATACGTGAAGTATGTAAGAGCATCAGAAACAACGCGTTTTTACTAGTAAGAACTGGTTCTTACTAAGGCAGTTCGGTAAATATGTGATTTCTATAATGATGGGTAAGTAAGTAACTAACTGTAACTAGAAACTAAGTATACGCCTTTTTCATCTTCAAATGAAGCAATTGCCTCATTATATAATGATACGTAAGATATCAATAATAAAATGTTTCTTTTATATATTTGACATTTTTATTTCAAATTCGGATATTTACTGATATGCGTTTAGTAAGAACGGGTTTTAACTGAAAAGTGCAGTAAAAAGTCGATGTAATCTTTTTATTCGGCATTTACCTAACTGCCTTAGTAAGAACGGGTTCTTACTAGTAAAAAAGCGTTGTTTCTGATGCTGTTAGATACTTCGCGTATTTACTATAATCTATTCCATCTTTAAAAAAACGATGGTTGGCCATGACAATCTGACAGATATCACTCTGTATATGAACTGACAAAACTGCGGTAAAGTTAGGTTAGGAATTTTGAAGGTTCTGAATGCCCGATGTTGCCATAATGTGCTACATTATTTTTAGTAATTATAGAATAGATAACAGATCTTCTTACCTATAACTAAATGATGCACTTTTTAAGAAAATTCTTTTATGGGATAGGAATTCAGTGTACTCACGTTGAAAATGTTCATCAATCTACTAATCATTTGATCATTGCTGAGATCGGTTTTATCTCATCTGAAATGTGTGTAGCACTTTAACACACTGCTTTCGTCGCCGAAGACACAACATTGGGCATGCTGTTTATTAAATTTTTCACAATAATCACTTACACTATCACTTTATTTTTCAGAGATTAGGAAAGTGTCAGAATGATATTTATTGACATATTTCCTTGTCTTTTTGGTTTGGTAGCATTGGTAACACGGCATTTTAAATTTAGTTAGAACAAGTTTGCCACCACAAAGAAATGAAATATAACTACTGCTTTCCTTAGTACTGCCAATTTAGGAAAAGAAAAGCATGGCAACCTATCGTTTTTTTAAAGATGGAATAGATTATAGTAAAAATGGGTGCTTACTGATCTCGAGTATTTACGGTAACACATATACAGAATAACTAGTTTTATATAAAAGTGGCTCAACTTTAATTTAAAAACAGCCTAAAACCCTAAAAAGATTCAAGAAACACAGCCTACAAAGACAGAAAAACCTATTAGAAAATAGACAATTGAGCCGTGCCTGCTAAAATAATCGGAAACAAATTACTAAAGAAAAATAAAAGGTAATGTGAATCATAAGCATAATTATATACTGAATGAATTAGGGAATAGAAGGAGAAAATTACAAGAAAAAATAAAACAGTAACTAAGGATAGGATACAGTGGAAGACGTACACTCAAATAAACAGAAGAAAGCTAACACTGAGAGGCAATAGTTAGAACGCAACGAAGAAAAAATATTGTATTACAAAATAATATAAAGAATGGAATAATTATGTTTTATAGGACCACATAATATATAGTGCTTATAAAGCCAATGTATTGTATGTATTATCTGTAACCTCTTTTAGCTACTGTTGTAGAGGCTGGTTGGCTGCAACTTTGTGTCTGGCAGTGCAATTCTCAACTTGGTCCGGTTTCGGGTTACAAAGTTGGAGCGCGCCTTTTGAACTTGCCTAGCAACCATTCTGTTAGGTATGTGTCTTATTGATGTGTTGACCTTGTTACTCGATCTCTTAGGTCTGTTGTTCCAAGTAGAGCACAGTAAAATCCCAACTGTGAATGATTTCATCGAACCCAATAGCGATCGCCAAGGGTGCGGAAAATTTTCGCCCAACGCGAACTGAGGACTTTCTTAATGCAAGTCTAACGCTCTACCAGCTGCGCTATTCGAAAGCCAATGTATATTTGGTATAAGTTCAATTAAAGGGCAAATTAGTTAAATATGTATATACATATATGCAATTCTTTAATAGTTACTAGAGAATAATATTAACAAATACAAAGAGAATCTGCAAACAAGTTTCTACGTGCCTTCCATTACATCGATATTACAAACATTAGCGATTCTTTGAAATCGGCCTGTTCCATTAAAATATATAATGATGCCATAAATATTCCTAAGTAGTTGCATTTTAAATAATAATATTGTGCCAGAGCTAATGGATACTGAAAGCTTTCGCTAGTCCTTACATTCATTCGTTAGCGTCATTGTCGTTGAAAATCTAGCGAGATTATAAATAGTCGTAGGTACTGGAACGTGTCACGAAGTTATACCATGGATTTTTAGTTTTCTACATAACTACTTGCGTTTTTTAAATAACTTGTATTCAATCTAGAAGAAATAGCTGTCGAACGTCGAAGGGTTATTTATGGTAAGTTGGTACAGGGCCAATTGACGTCGGTTGTACTAAACGACTCATTGCCGATCGAAATTAGTTTCCCTTTCAAGATCTTATAATTACAATCTTTTCAATATTTAGATTAGAGAATTAAATGTAGATCAACAATGTGAACGCATTTTTTTTCTATTTTGTATAAATGTATACCTTATCTATTATGATATTGTTTATGTTATGTTATTTTTGCACATAAATTTTAAAAATTGTGCTACGTGTTTATTAGTACGTGTGGCTAAACATTTGTTTTAATTTAATGAAATTCATAAGCAATTTACTCTACTGATGTGTTAAATTAAGATCGTAATTTTTCTTCTGGATCCAAATCAAATCTGAGACTAAAAAACAACAAAACGTTGTAATTTAATAATATACTATAAAAATTGAACACTAGCAATCTTCAGGAAACATTCGTCTCAGTGTTATTTGAAAGGAAGTTCGAAGAAAACATTCTATAACTTTGACCAGTTGTTATACTCATCGATGGTTTTCTTTTGTTTAAATTTAGAAATGAACCTGGGTATAGTTATCTTAATCATCATTGTATATTCAAATCAAAGTTAAATGCTGAACTGTTGTTCCTCAATAAAAATATTATCGAAAAATAAAATCTTTCATGTCTTGCACTTGGCTGACTAAAATTCGCCAAGAATTTAGTTGTCTGCTAATTTAAGTGGTGTTTCAAAATTAATGATGAACTTTCTTTTTGCTCATACGATAAATACCTATAGTCTGTTTAAATTTTATTTGGACCATGGTGTGTCATGGAAAATTAACTGATTTCCAGTATAATTTTGAAATAATCCAATTAATTTTCAAATACTACCATGATTATAGGTTAAACTAAAATTTTAAGGAGTAAATATGTTGCCCCAAACGTTGATAGCAAATGTTGAGATGTCAGCTACTAGATCTAGCCTATCAAACAAAAAATCATAATTGTCATTTTGAATCATTAATAGCACATCAATCAAAATGCCAAACCTTATAAGCAGAGATCAGAAAATTTCTATTAAAAATGTAACTATTTGAAAGCGGCAAATCAAAACACAATATCAGTACCACAACTTCAGAATATATTAGTAATAGTAATTAGTAATATAAATGAAATTTGCTTTTGAGGTATCTAGAGTTACCATATACGATATATTTAAAACAGGACACGACTCACTAGTAACTACAGGGGTAGGTAAACGTACGAAGTCTGAATTGGGACTTTGGAATTAAAGAAGACTTACAGGGACATGGCAAAACGATACGGCATTGAGGAAATTTTGAGAGAAATTGGCCATGAGGTTTTTAGTTTACCTCCTTACCAATGTCATAATCCAATTGAAAAAGCATGAGGGTTTTGTAATAGTATATTACTTACCGAGATGGATAGTGTTCCATTACTGTCGAAAGGTTAACTTTATCTCGACTTACACATGTGGCTAAATTACTGCAGACATACTGACGCACTTATACGTGGCGACTGAAAAAAAATCATGGGGAACACTTCAATAGACAACGTTCTTCCTTTTATTATTTGTTTGGGCGAATCTGACAGTGAGACATCTTCTCAAGAAATTATAGAAGACGACTGGTAAAAGCAAAGCAAGACAGAGACCTGAGATTCTTTGAGATTGAAAGAAAACGTGACTAAGGGAATTAACAGAAAGAAATTTTTTTGAAACTAAACATAAGACATCTAATGGCTGCTCTACGAATTTATACCAGATGTTTACAATGAGCCAATAGAATTTCAAAGAAATTGTACAAATGAAGTCAAGTTACTTAGAATTAAATACGTATTTTCTCTTCTTATAGTCTATTGCATCTTGTCAGATGCGTGGTGATGCATATTCCGATGAATAGTAATTATTTTGTCGCTTTTCTAATCGCATTACGCCATATTTTCCTGTTTTCTGTTGTTCGGTATGTATTAAGTTCTAATAAATGATCTGCTACTTTGGCCCAAATAAAGATGAAACAGACTATACTACCTTTTTGCACTCCCGGGTCTAAACGACCTACTTTAGGCGTTATTTTGAAGGACTAAAGCGCCACTTTTAATCCCTGAGGGATATTTATTTAATTCATCAGGGATTAAAAGTCTACATTTCCAAAGCCACCCGTTTTTCAGAATCGAACGTATAAAATTTAACACCAGCAAAATCAGATTTATTTCATGGTTTGTGATTCAGGAGTGCAAAAAATAGCGTATATACCTGCCTTTGATCCCTTGAGTGATTATTGCTCTCGACTCAACTTTACTCGAGGGATCAAATGATGCACCTTTGTCCCTTGATATATAATATACTATTATATCAAATAATATTAGTATTTTTAATCATTTATTAAAAACAAACAGCCAGGTTTAATAGCCTATTTCAATCGTAGCAGCAGAAGTTCATACAATACATACGATTTATGATCATACCTCAAATGTAAACTCAATTGAACTCAAACTCCACTAAGTTCCACGTTTAATTATAATGGTAGAAGGAGTTACTAGTAAATTTTATGGAGTAGAGAAGTGAATGGAATTTTAGTCTATTTTTGTTAGTTACAAATATAAAACTGCATAACAACATAAAAACTTTTTTTAAATGAACCCAATCAGCTCTGGAATGAGTTGAGCAATAACGAATGTGGTTAACTGTTTGTTTTGCTAAATTTTGAAGTTCGCCAGTAATAACAAAACACAAATAGTGTACCTTGCAATACTTTTATAAAAATACTGAATATTTAAACGTTTTCTTACTACTTGCGCCTAGAAATTGTGAATTCAGATTCTGAAAATATTTTATTTAAAATTATGTATTAGCCGGCTTCAAATATCTTTATATTTAGCAAACAATGATACATAAAAAATAATGCCACTCTGATATTTCACCCAAATATTTTGGTTTCTCCTTCGATTACTTTTTGCAATTCATCTAAACATTATTGCGTGAGTACTTATCCAATACCCATTAAAATATTTTAAATTGTTGGCTTACTAATGTAAATCACATAATTTCTTATAATGAATATGCAAATGAGCTGAAAATACACGTTATTATTAGGTAAGAAGGTAATGCTGACTTACTTAATATGGAGAAGCGACAAAATATTGGGATATAGTCATATATCACAGCTGAATTTAACAACTGTAAAAATAAAATTGAATACAACGAACTAACACAAAAAATTCTAATAGTAGAAAGCGTTCAGTACGACAATCAACCGCTACTGTTTTTGAATGCCTTTGATAAAAATTCAGAAAAGATTAATGTGCCAGCACAACTTCTTTAATTCGTTTACGTCAATTCTAATTTGACCTAAAAGCGATACAAACTTGTATATTATATTTTTCACCATGGATAATGATTCCGTTGTTATTTCATGAGGAGCAACTGAATTATACCAACGGTCTTACTGATACATAGCGAACTGCAGATGCATGCGTCCATATATCGGTACTGGTGGTACTAGCATTCCTAAACTCCCACAATCAAATATGCGTCCCAGCAGGCCAGCTCCGCTAATTATCCGAAATTTTGAGAACTGCACTAACGTTGAAAATGGGTATCGGGTCTCGCCAAGTCTATTTCTGAAGCGAGGCGATGGTGCTATCCTATATGGCGCGAGCCGAGACGGGAGGGAGCTTCCTGGAGGAGGGAGCGCGAAAGGACTGAAATTCGGGTCCTCATTTTCAGTTTCTTCACAGTCGGCACCAACAGCTTTTGTTGACTGGCCACCTTATCGTTTTAGTGAGACAGGTAACGTTGCGTAATTCGTTTTCTTGTAAGGCCTCAGGATTACGGTAGTTTAGTGATCGTAGTAATAATCACCCGGAATTATTTTTTGAGTAATCTACGATTTAAGTGTAAGTGCGTAAGTTCATGAAAATTCGGCGGGAGTAATGCGACCCTCACAATAATCTAAGTGAATTTTAAACTATGCGAGCATGGCGAAGAAGGCGTTAAGGGCGGACATTTTGTGTGAGGGGTCGATCTTACGTTGATCTATAGTTTCCTGGGGGTAAACTCCGACAACTTTTGTTTCGAAAATGAGATCTTTAAAGGAATTTTTGTACCACCCCCCTTTTTATCAAAATTTCAAACCCCCATTCAGCTTGGTGCTATTTTTTAAATCGCACTTAGATAATTGTAGTAACTATATTTGAACAGAATTAATTAATAGTATTTTGCGGTAGTATAATTTCTGATGGGGATCATTAGCATATTCAAAGTTTGAATCTTCTCGATACGGTGTAGGTACACACAGTTCTCCGATTTTGATTACATTTGTATACCTCATTTTACTTCGCACTTGATGATAATACTATTTAGGATTTTTTAGTTAAAACCAGTGTAACACGAGAAACGCAGATATTCCTCGGTACCAAATTAGGATGGGTTACGTGCGCGCGACACGGTTTCTTTGGACCCGAGCCAAAGTTAAAATTAGATAGCTAACGTTCACAAACACTGACGGCTATTTCTTGCACACACTGAACTGCACGATTTATAGAAATACTAGCGAATTATTATTTTTTATTTTCAGGAAATCCATACAAACTACCATCATGGCGGACGATGAGGTTAGGTATGTGTCTGAAAAAGCTTCAATATTGGAATTTTCACGTTTCTTATCTTATTACGTTAGAAGAAGTTGCGTTAATGCACAGGTGCAGATGTTGGCAATTTTGGCATTTTAATTTTAAACCGTTGAAATCAAGCCGAGTTTCAACATTCTTAAAATAGAAATAGCAATTATAAAGCTTGTGGAAAGCATAAAATTAGTTTTTGGAATGTTTAACTACTGACAGCGACAACCTTAACTAGATCATGAAGTAATTAATTTTTCTTCTTTCATGTTCCGTACTTCTTTTCTTCGTCAACGTTGATTTGATGATCTACTCTTGACATCTTCCAATTACCACCCCAGTATATCAATAGAGCCAGCAATATTACAATGCAAAGGTAATTATTTGCATGCTTCTGAACGAGTTTGAAATGTAGATTCTTAGATTTCATTTATTTTAGCCATTGTACCTACTCCATATTGACTTTGAGTAGGCGATAGATCGTTGCTTATTTATCATGTCAATAGAAACGCCAAAATTATTTGTACTTTACTGCACCTACTCCATACTGACTTAGAGTAGGCCGCGAATATTATCGTTATCACAAAATAGTTTTGAGTTAGTTTTACGCTGCGAAATGCTAGTTTTCAGTGTTTACAAAGAGGCGTTTTTAAAAGAGACAATTGAAACTGAGTCTGTTTTTCTGCTATACTTTTATTGCGGAAGCTATTCAGGTATATATAAATAGAAATGGATACTCCGTAAGTTTCAACCATGAATATGATCTGTCTGGTCATATGCTGCATGTGTTTGAATACTAACGCACCATATGCACACGCTTGTTTTCCCGTGTACTTTTTAATATAATATTTATGCATCTATGATTTTTAAGGTATATTTTTAACTTTCAGTTCAGTGCACCTTTGTTTTGTTTGAATGTCTACACCTTTAAAATGAATTTTATAAGGGCAATACATGAAAGTGATGTCTATAATGAATATAAGATGTAGTTCATGATACATTTAATTATTTTAAAGAAACTTCTCTTGATTAGTTCTAAATACATTCATTGACAGTTTTTGTGGACATCATATAATTGTGTGCCTTGCATTCAATAAATTTTATGCACTTAGCCTCTAGCCAGTCGAAGTCTTAAGCACAATTTTTGAATGGAAACTAATTTTCACATACTTTTAACTTTTGTGCGCTCTGTCTATATATGTTGGTCCTAAATGTTTTTTTGAATTATACACAGTTAAAGCACCTGGAGTTGAGAATGTCACACGTTTTCAAGACTAATTCAGACACTTATATTATAAACCTTACTTGAGGATTTTTAGCATTTTGAGCTATATACTCGTATCAAAGAGGTTTATAATATAAATATATGTTTTAATATATACTAATCTTTTGTTTTCTGTTTTCAGAGAAAACGTCTCGACGAGGCATGTAAAAAACAAAACACCTTTTTAATTTATTAAAAACGTCAACAATTTTAACACATTAATACTAACAATACGTTTCTAAATTATGACCCTAACAATAGTACACATTTTTTGAAAAGAGGTCCCTTTAACACAGTAACAATAATTCAGTTTTTACAAGTCATTCAAGGAAGTACTACACATTAATACTATATTTTAAAAGTAATGCAAAATAACACGTTTTTGGCTACTAATAATAGGAAAAGAGGAAGAAGCAGGCTGAGATTGAACGCAAAAGGGCCGAGGTCAGGGCCCGTATGGAAGAAGCCTCCAAGGCTAAGAAGGCGAAGAAAGGTTCATGACACCAGAGAGAAAGAAGAAACTCAGGGTAAGGTCATACCGTGCTGGAGAGTACAACATTCTAACTATTCTGAATTATAGTTACTGTTGAGAAAGAAAGCCGCTGAAGAACTCAAGAAAGAACAGGAACGCAAATCTGCAGAACGCAGACGCATCATTGAAGAACGTGTTGGACAACCCAAACCCGTCGATGGTGCTAGCGAAGGTAAGGTATCCGTTTCCAATTTAGTTTTGATGTTCTTTCTGAAACTACATACAGTTGTTGCGACAATCCGTCAAACCACATACTCGCACAGAAACATTTACATTACAAAATATACTTGAGCTAAATGATATTGCAAAGCATCCATCTTTAATTTTATAATTATATTTGTGTATCAGTTGCATTATTTAGTACGTAACTATTATGTTGATTGTTAAATCAATTATAGGTGCAATTTGCACTAGTAACATTTTGAATCAAAGGAGTTTCATTTATACTTACGAAAAGAGTATATACCTATTTAATAAATTAATTCCTGGACATGTTATATTAAAGATAGATGCTTTTAATACATTATTTGAAGTACACAAGTCAGTTCGAATGACTACTCAGTGGTACCAAAGAAAGAAGAATACATTGCAATACTCGTAACATTAGTTACACTGAAAATACTGTTATCGTATTTTCTAATTTGCCATAATACCCCTCAAGTTCATTGTCCAGAACTGTTATGAAAAGATCAGTTGGTATACTAAGATTTTAAATTGGACCAAACAGCATTATTTGACTAAGAGATGTAAATCACATATATGTTTAGTCCTAGTGACTACTTGTCGAAGACACCTCTTTAAATTTCATCTGTAGATGGACATAGAGAAGGAAGAAAACTTTTAATTATTACCTGAAGTTATATACTGGTATAATTTCTCAATAATCGCCGACAAGTAGAAATTAATTTTTTAATGACAGTTTATATTCCAATCCAGTTTTTATAAAATTGGAGAAATAAGATACCCCTACTATATTTTTTAAATGCACTCATCAACCTTTGTCATTTACCACAGAAATCCTTAAGAGTGTTGTCAAGAATTATTAAAGTATAATCTGGAGCTGCAGGTTAATTTCAAAGAATACGAAGCTAGAAAACATTATATGTAGCACATTCTCTTAGCTCTACCAAGGACGCATATGAAACTATGGTCTGAGCCCCTATGCCAACTGTACAGAGAGGAAAAATATGTCCAAAATATATTCCAGCGAGAAGTTACATCTCTATGTGAATTACAATTAATGTGGATTGGATTACCTGACCATTCCCAAGCATAACTACCGTATAATCCTTAATCCAATTTCATAGAAGATACAATTAGAAAAAGAATAGAATTACACTAGATTCAGGACATTACACTATTAGAGAACACTCGACTATAAGACATAATAGAACTGTTGCACGATTCGAATCTTAGCTGAATTTCAAAAAGCTATCCTGATATGATTAATATTTGTGGATACATAGTATTACTTTGACACAGTTCTAGGAATTACCAAGTAGACGATGTTGAAAAAAACAAAGCTTTGGTGATTATATTCAATTATGATGTGCAACTTGCCAGAACACTCTTTCATTCCGGACATAATTTTTGAAAAGATTTCCGGAGCTGGACTTAGCAGCCCGATTTGAAACAGGAAATATGATTTGAGAAATAACGTTAGAAAAGGGGTATGGTAATAGTATACCATATATAACTAGTTTAGAAGAACAATTTGAATGTATCAAACCATAATATTTTGAAAATGATAAATTACGAGTACATATATTTATTTCATGAAGGGTTGAACGAGTGATTCAGAATTCAATAATTATATTAAAATTCCTCTGTTATTTAATTTAATAAATTAAATGAATCTCTTCTAATTTTCTATGTGCCAACTATTTACCGATCTTTGTTATTTACCACAGAACAGCTTAAGAGTGTTCTCAAGAATTATAACGAAAAGATTTCCAAGTTGGAATCATTAAAGTATGATCTGGAGCAGCAAGTTAATATCAAAGAATACGAGGTTAGAAAACATTATATGCAGCATAGCTGTTGCACGAAGCCATTTTTTCTCTTAGCTCTACCAAGGACGCTTTTTTATTTTATTAATTTTTTTGTGTGACGTTACATCTGCATCCATGTGTGAGACGATTTTCAAAACTGTAGAGTAGTTCTAGCTGCTATGACAACCATTTATCAGTATCTTAGAAACAACGGTCTGCGTCCCTATACCAACTGTGCAGACAGGAAAAATATGTTCAAAATATATTCCAACGAGAAGTTCCATCTCTATGTGAATTACAATCAATGTGGATGGGATTGCCTGACCTTTTCTAAGCGTAGCTGCCGAATGATCCTTTATTCAATTTCGTAGAAGTTACAATTATAAAACGAATAGAATTACACTAGATTCAGGACATTACACTATTAGAGAACACTGGACTATAAGACATAGTAGAACTGTTGCACGAGTCAGATCTTAACTGAATTTTAGAAACATATCCCGATATGATAAATATTTGTGGATACATAATAATTACTTTGGCACAGTTCTAGAAATTACCAAGTAGAAGATGTTGAAAAGAACAAAGCTTTGTTGATTATATTTAATTATGATGTGCAACTTGCTAGAAATACTCTTCCATTCCGAATATATTTTGAAAAGCTTTCTAGAGTGGAACTTTAGAAGCTCGATTTGAAACAGGAAATAGAATTCGAGAAATTACGTTAGAAAAGGGGTATGGTAATAGTATACCATATAGTTCAGAAGAACAAATTGAATCTATGAGACCACAATATTTCGAAAACGACAAATTTATTTTAATCGTGAAGCGATAAACGAGTGATTCAGAATTCAATAATTATATTAAAATTCGTCTGTTATTTAATTGTATATAATAAATTAAATTAATCTCTTGTAATCTTCTATTGTTCAACTATTTACCGATCTTTGTTATTTACTACAGAACAACTTAAGAATGTTATCAAGAATTATTACGAAAAGTGTACCAAGTTGGAATCTCTAAAGTATGATCTGGAGCAGCAAGTTAATTACAAAGAATATGAGGTTAGAAAACACTACATGCGAAGTAGTGGTTGCATCCGGAGCTGGTTTATCAACGACGCTTTTCTTATTTTAGTGTGTGATATTAGAGCTGCTTTTGACAACCATGTGTCTAACCAGTTATAAACGATGGTCTGTCTGCATATTAACTGTGCAGATATACTCAATAAATATGTGGTCAAAATAATGTTCAACAAAAAATATATCTCTACATGCATTTAAATTCATGTCTAATCGTCTAATTAAATATTTGTGTAACTGGCATACAATCATTTGTCCAATTTAAAAAAAAACAAGAAAATTATATAGTTCAGTACAGTTGTGCTACTCTAATTATATTGAAATACCAAAAAGTAATTATGAGTAAGTGTTTAATAAGTAATTATGAGTAAGTGTTTAATAATATATTTACAATCAAGTAGCAAATGTTGAAAAAAACTAAAGCAGATTTTATATAGTAAATATTCCTACATTTACAAAGCTTTGTTGATTGCTTTCAATTGCAATTTGCCAATGGCTACAATAGTCTTCTACTTTTCGGAGGACAATTTGAAAAAATATAAAAAAGTTGAATTTAAAAGTTAGAAATCAAAAGAGTTGAATAACTAATTGTGTACCACATATATTTTTTGTAGTGGTTTAATTCAGGACAGCAAGTAGTACGGGTGAAATTACAATGAACTGAATATTTTTGTTCTTTAAATGTTAATTTCGACCAGCGAGTGTTCAAAATTAATTTTTTACATGTTTTTGCAACTTAATTTTGTGTGTTATTAGAAAGATAAGTGAAACTATACTGTCGTAATTTTTTGCTTGTAACCATGTACCAATCTTTATTATTTACCACAGAACAGCTTAAGAGCACGACGAAGATTTATTACGAAAAAATTACCAAGTTGGAATCACTAAAGTATGATCTGGAACAGCAGGTTAAATTCAAAGAATTTGAGGTTAGACAACATTGAGTCCGCCTTAAATGTTGCACGACGCCATACATCTTGTACTCACATAATCTATTATGTCAAAGAGCTTTCTTAATTTTTGTGTTAACATAATCGCTGCATTCGTTGTGTGAAAAATTGTCAAAGGTTTCCGTCTCAGAAGAGCACTTGCCGCTTTCAACAACTATTTTTGTGTTAATAACAAATTTAAAACGATGGTCTACATTACTATGTCAGCTATATTGTATATGAAGGTTTCTTTGCAAAACAGCGAAGTGGTAATTTTTCACATGTGTTCAAATTAAAAGTAGAGATTTTAAGAGACTTTGCTCATAAGTCATTATTTCTTCGTATCATTTTGGAACCATTGATATATTTTATAAATCAGGATAGTTATATAGAATAGTAACATAAATTAATTATTCTACACGGTTGAAGGCAGAACTGTTGCATGGCCAGAAATATAATTTAAATACATATCCTCATATGTTTTAGATAATGTGGCAGTAAGCGTTGGATTAATTAAGAATTTTACATGAAAAAGGGAACAATTAGTCCACATTAGCTACTGAAACTCGCTTATGTAGTTGTAGAAATTATGAAAAAAAAATACAAATTTGCTTTAAATATAATAATTGTTACAAAACAGTGGGTCATATTAAATAGATTATTATGGACAATTTATTAGGTACTCTATATATATGTATATATTTATCAAATGCCTATGGAACCAGTTTCATAACCACTGTATTTGGGCCAACCTAAGCAACTTTTCGGAATTTTAAGAAATTGTCCATTCGAACAAAACAAACTTATTGCCACGTAGAACATGAACCAATCACGTAGATTACTTAGAAAATTTGTAAAAAATATTTACATTTTTTACACTCTACCTTTTAGCCAGTTTAAAATCACTCTGCGAACAATATCACAAACGCATAACTGAACTGGAACATAAGAAATACGATATTGAGAAGGATGTCGAATACAGAGATCTTCAGGTAGAATTAATTGATGACCATCGCAGTCGCATGCAAATCTGCGCACCACACCAGCACCATGCGCTTTTAGCACGAGCCTCTTAGTTGCACAGTTTGATCACACCGTATATGTCAGATAGAATAGTTGTTAGTAGAATAAAATGTCATTCGGTCAGTGCACAAGAATGTTTCAGCTGTAAATAGGTTTCGCTAGCAAATTGGCGATTCCACCCGGTAGAACGAAACCTAGTAATCTCCTCTAAACACTTTGCCTACTATTAAGCTTTCAGCTTCTGCTTGACTTTCCTTCTTCCTATTTCCACAACACTATCTTTGTGTTCCTCACTTTTTCTACAGACATTTCTCACTATCTAGATTACCACATAAAATAACCAATGGCGATTTTGTTCAAAGCCCCAACATCCTTTCTATGTTAACAATCTTATTTCTTTTAGCTGAGCTTCAAACATTATGCCAACAGTATTGGCAAAGAATTCACCAACTTGAAGGGGATAAATTTGACCTCGAATGGATTGAAAAACTTAAAGCTCACGAGGTACACGACAATACACGATACACATATATTTTACAGTAGATGTCTCTGCTATTTCTTTTGAAATGTAATGAGGGTAGCTTAAAAAATATCGTCACTGCCGGTTCTATTGAAGCAATATTTTTAAAGTTACCCCGCATTCTTGACATGCGTTTTGTTGCCACAAGCATTGTACAGATTGTAGATCGAACAGCAGGTTGTTTCGACGATATTCTCCTATTTGGACGTGGAGAATTTTCCCCCAAAATAAACCAAGGGCTAATTCCTGGTTTAAGGGATAGGAATATCCTTTCAGTTTCTCGACTTGTGCAAAGTTGCATTTTCCTTCAGTAATCTCAATTCATCATTAGTTGAGGACTGGGAGTCCACGAAAATGTTCATTTGAGAAAAGAGAATTGCAATTGAGCACAATTGGAGGGCATTTAATCTATTGCTGTGTGTCATTTTGCTGACTGGTGGTTCCATTTCCGATTGTAGCTACGCTTAAGAAGATTCTTAAGGATTATTACGATCGCATGTATATTTGTGAGGAACAGAAGTGGGATTTGGAACGTGAGGTCCGAAAGCGAGATTGGGAGGTACAACAGCTGAGTGACACACTGTTTTCATGCTTACCATTGTATTAATTAGGTGTTGACAAACATATTTCCTCTTCGGGGAGATATTTTTGTCTCCTCATAAATGAGGGATTTTATAAATACTGATCAAATGCGGATTGATATTAATTTTAGTTAGAGCTTTGGGTGCTGAAATTAGAATAGATAGCGATAACCAACAAGCTGCCTTCAGTTAATTTTTAATTGTCCAAAACTTTGTAAATTTTGTTACGGATGCCCTTTCGTTCACTTGAATAAACCCATCCACTCAGAATTCTATGAAGGTGGAGACTTAATCAGTATTTATAAATCACAACCACGTCAGTCCTGAGGTTAAGCAAAGTAAAACCTCCACTTATTTGTGATGTTGAGACTATATGTAATACAAAACCGACATGAAGTGTTACGCCAAATATCCCAACCCCCCTTCTAACAGACCAAAGAGTTGAAATAAAATTGTAGAAACCCAGGGCTGTCATTTGTTTTAAACCACACATTTGTAAATATTAGCATTTACATTATTGCCTATAATTTAGTAAATTTATGCTTTAAGCTGAATAAGTTTACTAAATAAGTAAAAGTCCAAAATTGATTCTGAGTTTCTCTAAAAATCCCCTTGCTTAACTTCTCCCTTACTTTTTGTTTTATCTAAGCGCACTCTGCATGCTTATTATGTTTTTTATCTTTTATTAATGACCGTTAGTTTCGTACTTTCCGTTTTTTGTAATTATTTTATAATTAAAAATATATTTTGATTAGTGGAACTGTCGCTTTCTATACAACATCGCTAATAATAATTTCTTCTTCTTTATTGCCTTTAACATTATTTTTTATGAGATCTGCATATTCAGCAAATTTAATTTTCCTGCCATAACGTACTCGACAGCTCTTGCTCGGCGTAATCTTCTTGCTTCAATTTTTATTTTTTCAGTGATAGATATGCATGTAAAACGTAGCATTAATGCCATTGCTTATTTTAAACAGCTGCCCCAAGCTGAAGTGTCCCGTAGTCCTTTTGGTATGGCACTTCATGCTTTGTCTGGGCGTACTTATTTTTGAACGTCGTCGATTTTTGTCTACCGTTCCAAATCGCCATGTATTTTTTGCTCAGATTTTAGCAAAAGCACCAAAGGATTCGGAACCGAACAGTTAGAAGTGCCATACCGTAGCCGTTTCCTTGTGACTCGCATTTCAGGATCGATTTTGTACATTTTGAGCTGTAGATAGTAGAGTTTGCTCTGGCTTTGAACATACTGTACAGTGTGTACACGACGACCATTTTCAGGATCCGTTTGCTGCACACGGCGTAGTATATGTCGTTTTCATCTGTATATACCATGGTTGTATGTACAGCTATATATGTTCCCTGCCAGATGTTAGATTTTTAAGCTTTCAGAACAGCAAAGCTGTAAAAAACCAGCGGCCTGTAGAGTAGTGGTCGTCCTCCATCCAAGTGCCTCTTTGGAATTTTGTAACTTCCATTTTTATTTTTCCACAGCAGTGGCGAGTTTTTCTAATCTTTTGTTTTTGAGGTTACGATTTTCCTCGTTGCCAACGGCGTGTTTTGCGAGAAATAAGAAGAATTTTTGAATTTCTCCACCACTGTATATCAATGTATATATTTTTGTGTATCGTTAGTATTTTGTCGAAATGTTTGTTATATTTTTCCGATCCCCTCTATATTCTATCTGTCTCTGTATTCTAAAGCCTTCTTCCTTTCTATAAAGCTCGCACGTAACCAAGCTAAATTTCAACTATTTATTAACTGTGTTTGGTCTGCGACTAATTTGTGGAAACACAGTTTGGCTGATTTGTATTGTCTTGTTGAGCTTCACGTTTGCTCTTGTTTATAAAATTGTCTATAGTCGCTTTTATTACATATATGACAGAAAATACTGTTTGCACCTGTTTCTGTGTAAAGCTTAACGGAGTATAGTTATTTCGTGTGCATTGTAATTCACACAAGTATTATCTGTCACAATTAATTTCTTTGCTGAAATCAAGTCAAAATATACTGTCGAAGAATGTTGAATTCAAAATGTTTAAATAAAATATTTCAGCAAAAGAAACCCTTGAAAACTGTACAGTTTCTAATTGCCACAATTTCTGTGTAGATCAACGACTTGAACAGTCAAGTAAATGATCTTAGGGGCAAATTGTAAGTAGACGTTCAAATAGTAAATCAATTTATCGAAGTTTATGCAATTTACATGTTTTGCTTCGAACCCTGCTCTTCAATTCTCAACATTTCAGCATCAAACCTACCCTGAAGAAGGTGTCCAAATACGAAAACAAGTTCGCCAAGCTTCAAAAGAAGGCAGCAGAATTCAACTTCCGTAACCAACTCAAAGTGTCAAGAAGAAGGAATTCACCCTTGAAGAAGAAGATAAAGAGGTGAGTTATACCGCATCATTAGGAACAACGTAATAATGATCTTTTTGGAGAGAAGGATTTTCAAACTTTGCAAGTATACGATCCCCTTTTGATTTTGTAGTGACTCAGTGTAATTTTAATTTTCTATAGTTGTTTCTACTGATTTTTCAATGTTTAATGTTTAACGTGCAACTATACTTCTTTGTGGGTACTTTAATAAGGAAATAGTTTGGACGTTTTCCTTAATATTGTTACCAATTTTAGAAATACAAAGCACTATAGTTGCACACAATTACTATTATCCCATAAACAGCTCTAGAGTAGAGGTTTTATTTTTCCACAGACCAAACAACAAGAAAAGGCCGAATGGCAGAAGAAATAAATAAGATCACTCGTCCGTGTTCCACCCTGTTTCTTATAATGGCATTAATCACATAAATTATATACATATATATAATACACTTACAATTAATATTTAAATAAAACTTTAGACAGTCCACACATACACATTTTTATTTACTATTTTTTAGAGGCGTACGTGAATAAAACTATTTTGAACTTTTTGATTTTTCTCTTTTTCTGTCTTGTACGACAATCTGTATCAACTTTTTCTTTGCAAAATGTTGTTTTGAGCTTTTGTGTCTTTTTATAGGCTGTCGTAATATTTAATATTTCTATAATAAATGTCGTTTCTGCCATTTCACGTTAAAGGTGAGCCCTTGTGCTAAAAAACTCGCTTCGCAACTAATCCACAGTTGCCGTTTAGATTTGTCTTAGCAAACAGCAGATTCAAGAAATATATTATATGCAGTAGTATATATAAATATAGTTTCTCGAATCTGAACTGCTGTATAACGTCTTGTAGCTTCATATTGTTGTGTCCTGTTTTGCGTTTCCAGCAATAATTTTCTTCTTTCTAATGAATAGAAAAAATTATTTATTTTAATTAAAAATATATATGATAATTTTATACTTTTAATCTAATACTATAAGAAAACTATTGCAAAACGTATTGTTGTGTATTAAGTGCTTTAAAATAACTTTACAGAATGCACAAAATGCCGCTGTTCTTCTAAGGTAAAGCTGCTACATATTTTCTTTATTGTTATATTTCTTTACACATTAGCACATTTACGCTTTGCGGTGTTTCTCGAGAAAGTGCACTGTTTCTTATATAGTTTTTATGAGGTTTTTATATTCTACCAGTTAATATCAACAACACAAAATCTAAAAAGGGAAACATTGCATCTACGTACATGTAGAAATAAAGAAACAGAGCATTACTTGTACAGATTTCCGCTTTACTTTCTTTTAACACAACACAGGGTTTATACGTATAATCATTTTCATATCACCCTTACTTTTATTTCGCCATTTTCTTGTTTGTCAAAATCATACTTTTCTTTAAGGTTGAATAACTTGATATTATCAAAATATATTCTTATATTATATTAATTTCCTTCGGTAATATTCAACACAAACTATGGTCATCGTGTTATCCATTATCATATTAGTAGTTAACTTGGTAACCATAGTTTAAACATTACTTTGATATGTTAGGCGTTTTGACGAAGTTCATACAATCATAGTCAATGCTGGTGGTTTCCCATCAGCTTATTAGGAAAAACTTACAAAATAAATTTAATGCATGTTTATTATATGAGCATTCAATTTATTTTGATGGATGTATTAACCGACTACTAATTTATCATTCGATTTACAGAAAAAACCGGATTGGTCCAAGAAAGGCGAAGAGAAAAAGGTACAGGAAGTTGAAGCATGAACCTTGTAACTCATCAACATCTTCCTTAGGGGATTGGGGATTTATTTTTGCTAACTGTATAGATGTCTACGTTTTCCAATTAAGCTCGTTTTTACAGTATAGTGATGTGAGAGTTAATAACCCACTTGATGGTCCATTTATTCCTTACAAACATGTATACTTTTCTGCCTCTGTGTAAAGGTATCTTGTCTAAAAAATAAGAAATTTTAAGTGTTAATGTTTTGTTATTGTTTCCTCTCCCCAAAGCATGCGGTACGTGTTAATATGTGATTCAATATAAATGTTTTTGTATTTGTCATTGACTAGTGGAACTGCAATGGTGTTTTATGCTAATATTAGTAAATATAATACAACGTATTCTTTAAATTTAACATATATTAGATTTCTTTAAAATCTACGAAATAACTATTTAAAAAAGACGAAGAGGATAAGCATACAAGATTCTTTTCGGGTTTCATTTTGCTAGTATGAGCATAAACAGCAAATTAATTAATTTGCGCAATTACGAAATATTGATATTTAAACATTATTTAATGGATTGATTTACACTGGAGCTGATATAAAACAATAAATTAATAACATATAAAAAATATGAATTGTTTCAGTATAATTCACAGCAACAGTAAGTATGTGTTAATATTTTAAATGTGTTGCTTAATAGCTACAGAAAGGCTTTTACTATCTTATTTATGAAACAAGCAGCTTTTGCTTTTTGTGCATACTAATTAGTTTTTTCTTACAAAAACAGACCTATATTCAAAATGTTTATAAAAATTATTGGAACGTTAACGATTTGAAATAAAGAAAATTAACGGAATATTTATATTAATAAAATTTAAAACGACTGACAGATTACTGTATTATTACTGTTTACCGAAAATCTTTCGATATGAAATAAAATAAACATTAATTTTATTATAGAAACTGCTACTTTCGTATTGCAAATTACATCTAATTAAAATATGCTTTAAAACTTGGTCCCTTTCTAACCATATACAAAATACATGAAAAACTTATCTTCTCACCTAATACTGTTCCCAGAGTTGGGCAGTTTCTCTGATACATATCTTGATACATGCTTAAGACATTTGTATTTTGCATCATATACCGGAGATATATAAGCTGGAAGTATCATGTATGTATTAGTGATGCGAAAAGTGACATGCTACGTATCATTGCTACCAGTTTGGATATTCTTTCCCAAGAAACTACCCCGATGGGTAATTTGAAAGGTTAATTTGTTTGAATGCCAATTAGGTTGTAAACATGTGTTGCTGTGTAAGCTGAGAAATACAATACATTAACGTCTACAGTAAGCAAAAATGGTCTAACTTTACATTGAACTTGGTTATCTACTGTTCTCTTTACAGTTCTTATAAGAAATATTTTGTTTAGTAAACAAAGACAGGAGCAAATAAAAACTATATGCATCGTATTGCATTTTTTCATGAATAGGTGGATGCACTGAAGAAATAAATCAGGAATAAGACCATGTACCTTGCATCACGCATCATGGCATCAATGATACTCAAAGTAGAAGTTCATGTAGTAGCAATGATACTAAAACTGAAGCATTATGTATCAACTATCATTGGTACTGATTAATTAGATTTTGCCCGACTCTGACCGTTGCTGTAGAAACTAAAATACAATATACATAAAGTTTGTTAAACTAAATGGTTTGGATGAAAATGAAAATACTAAAAATATGTCTATTATTATTAAACTTTAATCTAAAGTATTATTTTGAATAGAAAATTGAGATCATAGTAACTAAACGTTCAGAAAAATTCTAATATCACTTTGACCTTACCTATTATCTTACCTACTAACACAGAAATAAACAATCATGTTAATTAAGTACTGCAAAATTATGTTTTTACAAATTAATGTTTCTTAAATTTAAGTAAGTAACCTAATATTTTAAAACACTAGTTCTTTTGTGATTTACCTGCTATATGTTGGTTGTAGTGTAACTAAAACTCGCTCAATAACTGAAAGCATTGTTATATATAGATTACGTTAGAGATTAACCTCGATTCCAAAATTGAATGTGGCAATCGTCTTTAAAAATATGTTGTTGGTATCGTTGTACCCACTAAGCCAAATCATTCTGGGGATTGGTAAAATAAATTAGTGTATTTTTGTCCAGCAAGGATTTATTTATATTGACTCTTCAAAAAAAATAGTGGAATGACGCTTGTACATTGTACAGTGACTATATTACAGTCATGCCTCTTTATATAGAAAATATCTGCAAACAGCACAGTACTTTGTTTAACGGCATTAATAAAACAAAAGATGTTTCTTTGCTATAATGCTTTTGTCTACCATCGGTGTTAGAGATCACTGATGGTAGAGTCAACCACCGAATGTAAAATGCATTTTCCAACTCTCACAGACAAAAACAGATTTCGATATCACGAGATTTAAATATTTCGCGTACGGACTGGCAAACATTTACCAAACTTTACAGGAAAATAAAAGATGATAACTTGAATCGAATATCCTTTTTTCATTTCCGTTTAAATGTATAATTTAGTCAAAAAAAAGTGAATCTCCTTGTACAGTGTCCGCCAAAAAGTCGGCATAATATGGGGAAAAAAATTGTTTTTGATTTAAAAAAAAACTTTTTACGTCAATAATTTTGCTTGTCTAAAAACCTATTTATACCCTATCATATATACCCAGTAATTTTTACTTATTTAGAAAATGACGTTTTTCGAAATTGTCAAAATCCGAAAAGTGCTATTTTTCGGAATTAAGTAAGATTTCAATGAAATTTTTTAGACTGTGTTATTTTCAGCTAACTGAACAATCTCAAGGCCAGAAAGTTCCTAATTTTTTTCAACTTTGGTTAAAAATTAATTTTTCAACATTTTAAATATTTTCCAAAATTTCACATACCAAGGCTTAATATTAAAATTCATTTTTTATGTGGACACTTTAAAGATTTATAATTGGGAAAAATAATATAAAATGTTATTAGTCTTTAGATTTTTTATTTTATTCGAAAAGTAAGTATGTCAACATAATTTTTACGCAAGGAGGCTTTTTAGGAGAAAAATTTTTCAATCAAAATGTTGGTTGGTGCTTTTCACATAGAAAAAATTATGTCTTTTTTATTTATTACCACAGGCAAATCTAGAATTTTAAATATCCATTTAACACATTTCGATTTGATCAATTTGTGAGCATTATCTAATTTAATTTTGACAGTTGTCTACTAGAAAGTTTTACTGAAAATCGTACGACATTCGACGATTTTCTTACCGAATCTCAATTCGACCATTAATTCACATCCGTAAATTATTTTTCGTGCATTCAACAACGTCCTAATTTGCCCTCGCGTCCCGCTCGGGCAAATTAATACGACGTTGTTGGAACGCACTCAAAAAAATTTCCGGAAATAATTAATGCTCTTATGAGATTATATGTGACTATTTCATGTATTTATGATTAGCCAATCAGCTGCCATGATTTTCCAAAATTCAAATACGTGTTTTTATAGTGGTAAAAAACAAAATTGTTCTTGATATTTTATCAGTTTTTTTACCACTTGTATTCATGGCAACCACCAAAAATGTTGTTTTAATCAAGGTGGTATTTCAAAAACCTCATTTAAACTGTCATTGTGCATCAGTTAAATGTCATATTCATTGCATACCAATACAAAATGAACCGATATTTGGGAAATAGTCCACAAAATGTATTTCGGGGTCATGATTTTGCTCGAAAAAATCTTCTAAGTTTTGCTGTTTTTTGCAACGTCAACAAGGTTGTAGTTTGTCTTGTGAGATTGCCAAAAAAAACCTTTCTTAACACATTTTTACCAGCAAAATCATTTGCTCGTAATACATTATTACAGAGAAGAAATGTTTGTGGGAAAACGTAAAACATTTACTAGTTTAATTTCTTCCAATTTATTAAGTCTTAAACGTTTAGATAATTTATTTCAGCAGATTGCAAATGTCTGTTAATATTTTGCGCATTGGAAAATGTTTCAGTGTGAAATAAAATGTATTTAATTGTATTAACACGAGATAATTTAGAATATTAAATAACCATTGAATTTATTTGGACAGTTTTCAAGTGTGTAATACTTTTCACTTTCAAAGGATGTTTAAGTTTGATGCAAGTTATGTTTAACCCAAACGACGTATTAATCCAAATAGCTCTTGAACTACTCCCAATGTTATTAGGTGTGGAAATTTAGTTTTGATAATATTTTGCACATTAGAAAAATATTTTTGTGTGAAATAAGTGAATTTTGATTCCATTAAAAAACAATATAAAATTGACGTAACCTTGTAACTTCTTTTGATTTTATTAAGTTGTCAACATCCCATACGATTGGGTAACTTTGTGTCGAAGTTGAAAATCCTTCACTCGCTTCCATGATATCATATTAAGTGAGGGATGTCAACCAACAACACGATCAATGCAGTTAGGGGTACAGCCACTGCTGAATGTCGTAAAGGGGTAGGTACTCAAGAAAGAAAGTTTGAGAACCCCCCTTCTAGACCATAAAAAATTGGCTCGAATTTAAAAAAAAATCGTAGCCACAGCAAAAACGTCAACATCATTTGCCCTGTAAACTATTAAATAATAATAATAATAATAATTATTATTATTAAACAACTTCTATGAAGGTCATTGTCTAATCTTAGAATTCAATAACAATATGTGGAATAATTGTAAAGTCTCCCTTTAGAATAATATAGAATAATATTTTGATAATGTTAAAATACATTATCTTTCAGAATTCTAGGATTGGCCCCTAGAGAAATTCTTATTCGTTCCAAATTATCTCTAAATTGCTAAATAGGTGTATACCTGCTGTATAAAGAATTAAATATAATGTTTGCAGTAGATACCATTTATACCTTAACAGTATAATATTTAACTAAATAATATTTAATGTAGTATAACATAAGATAAAGACAAACTTCTAATTAAAATAAGGTATAAAGCTTAGTTCTCGAATTATTTACTTTAGGTAAATTAAGTAGCTGTTGGTCAAGAAGTTTTAAATTTGAGGTACATAGCTTAAAACATTACATAAAAGTATTTGCGGTTAATGTTTAATTTTAGGAAACAGGTAATGCAATTAGTTTTGTAATCTATTATTTACATTCTTTAAAATTTAAAAGTCACCACTACGCACTACAGTGACAAATCGAATAAAATTTAATTAGTTAAGGGTAATTTTTTGTTTACAGCCTAGGCGTTATGCAACCTAGATTATAGATGTGTACTTTGAATCGTAGAAGCTCACTGTTTATACTCGGCTAGCTTACATTATGTATAAAGTACGTTTTTTTCTATAATAACTGTCAAAGTGTTACAATGTTGGTAGATATGTGGGTAAAACGCTAGGAAATTTTTATACCTTGTGTTGGTAGAACTTTTTCAAAATTATGGTTATGTGTCAATTTTGAATGTCAAAGTTTTTTAATTTGAACTCTTGACAAATTTCATTTTTTTACTGGAATCAAACGTTCATTTTGTTTATTTTCAAATATTGTAAGTTTAATAATTAATAAATTTGCAATATTTTACTATTACTGGGCTGTTCGTTTTACCCACTATTATGACATATCTGTCAAAATGACAAATCATTTTTTTAGTGGAAGAAAAGAACTAAATATCTATGTACCAACATTATTAAAACTAGGGACCCTGCAGGAATGCAACTTATCCCCTAGAAAGTTGACCTTGAAAATTATTATAGAAAAAAAATGGACTTTACTATTTTGTATATTGTAAGTTTAAATAACCAATCAGCATAAAGCTTAATTCGCATCGAATCGGTTATATTGAAACTTCAATCATATAAACTTGTAACTCTCAAGGCTAGCAGGCACTTAATTGTAGTGGGCGTTGTTTATAGTTGATGCAATAATCATTTAAAGCATTGAGTTCTCAACCTTAATAATTATAAGTTTCAATTCCTGAAAGCATATTTTCATCATTGATAATGACTGGTAGAATCTTGGCAAAATTTTAGAAATTTTGTCTATGACTGTATTCAGAAAAAAAAACTGTAAAAGGCTTTATGCATAACTTCCCTCGTCGACATTGTGACAATAAATAATTTTAAAAATCAAATTAGGGTAGGAGTAAAAATATCTTCACTTTTCTAATAAATTAAATACATTTTCAAATTAAAAAAAAACACGTTACCGGTGGTCGAATTCGAACGGCAGGCGGACCGCGTGTGCAGCCCTAACGTTTAGTGCGTTTTGCGACCTTATTTTGTATTTTTTGGGTTCTATTTTCATCAAGTGTAAGGCCTGATCTATGTGCAAACTACTACTTTAATATATTTTCCACTTAACGCAAATATAAACAAAATTTTATTTTTTTAAGGTGCTCACCCTGTATATATTTGTATGGAATTGTACCGGTTTCATTCCAGGTATATATATATAATGTGTATGCAAAATATCGTCTTCATCCGACAAATATTTTTTGAGTTATACCGCCAACAGGCAGACAGACAGACAGACGGAATTGAGAAAACCTCTTTTATTTACTAGCAACCTGATATTGTACATTTTCGTCATAGAAACAAAATATGAAAAGCTACTCATAACTCCCAAGTGACTTGTCAAATTATTTCTCCCTCAAACTCATGGTAACCATGCAACTACAAATAACGTCTTAGCACCAATACAATAAGGCAATCCTTGATGTTACTTACATATTCTAATTTTAAATGTCATTATGACATTTTGAAATTTTATACTATTCTTACTAATATACTAGTAAATAAAATATTGTATGCACCACGGGAGATATGCATGTTCTTTACCTTCGGTTGACTTACAGACCTCGGGCCAGAGCCCTCGGTCTGTAACACATGTCAACCTCAGGGAAAAAACATATTCATATCTCCCTTAATGCATAAATGTCTATTTCGTCATCTAGGAAAATCTCGGAAGGTGATTTTTTCGCGATTACAATACTTCCTTCGTCTTTTAGACGAGGGAAGTAAAAACTGCTAGGACTACAGCATCAAATCCAATAAGGTTTTGAGAACATGTTTGTTTTTTTAAAACCCATATTGATATCGCTATGCCACATGCACAAGTAGTGTAAAAGTTGTAGTTTGATGCTTAAATAAATTTGTAGGCCTCTTGACTCATATACACATTGCAATGTTGAAAAGCAAAACTTAAGTTTGTGTAGTCTGTATGCATAAAGTAAACAGCACAACACAATTCATTGTTACACAAACACAAGTAGCAGGTATGCAATTTTAGGTACTAATACCGCTCTCCATCATAATATAATTTGTACAATATTTTTTAGAGAAAATCGTACGACACTCATTAATAACCAATAGAAAAATTAGTTCACGAGTCGTAACCAAGACAACAACAAAAATTTCTTGGAAATTTTTTGTAGGTAGACATTACTTCTTTTTAGGGTTTGTGTCGTTACGATTTTCTTACCGAATCTGCATTCGAGCATTAATTCATATCCGGAAATTATTATTCGTGCATTCCAACAACGTCCTAATTTGCCCTCGCGTCCCGCTCGGGCAAATTAATACGACGTTGTTAAAACGCACTCAAAAAAATTTCCGGAAAGAATTAATGCTCTTATGATATTACATGTGATAATTTACTCAACTTATTGATAATTGTGTTATAGGAGGAACCACCAGCACAGGCTGAACCAACAGAAGGTAAATATGGTTTTATATATTAATTAATGGTCTTGAATTCAAAATGTTGTATTATAAAGTGTATAAAGATAATGTATGGGATAAACGGTAGGGGAAGGTGGTATACAATAAGACGTATTTCACAATGAGACAAGCTAAATAAATTTGAATTTCCCGCTTTACGGTGACGGCAAACAACATATTACTAGTGACTGTGAAACATGGCTGCTTAAAACGTCATTTACGAATTTACGCGAATTTACGCGATGAATTCTATTGTGGAAGCTCTAAGTCCGCAAGAGATAGTTGATTTTATAAACAGTGCTGAGGTGGTTTTTGAATCAAATAATGTCGAATTCCAATATTAATCACCAAATTGTAAGACAAGATGTGATAGAATTTTCAAAAAGACTGCTAACTATGATAATACTATAGAAAAAAATAGTTTTGATATAGCTGCTGCTGCTAACGATAAAAACTCTCAAAATGAAACCAGTGGCTGCAGCTATTCTCCTACATTGTCTGATGCTGAATCCAAAAAGACTGCTAACTGTGATAATACTATAGAGAAAAATAGTTTTGATATAACTGCTGCTAATGATAAACGCTCCGAAAACGAAACCAGTGACTGCAGCTACTCTCCTACATTTTCTGATGCTGAATCTGATACTGACAGTAATGATAACAATGCAGTGTCTAGTAAAAACATATATATATATCCCGGTTTATACCGCCCTGTGCGGCTTTCCAGTTTGCAAACGCCATCTATCTCGGTTTTGTGCATCTTCTTCCTGTACTTGATAATTGGCCATCGCGTCTCTAATACCATTATTCCACGATCTCCTAGGTCTGCCTCTTTTTCGTTTTCCTGGGGGAGTCCACTTTAGGATTCGTTTTGGCCATCGTACGTCATCCATCCTAAGCACGTGTCCAAACCATTTAAGGCCTCGTCTTTCGATTCTATCAGTTACTGTGTCTGTAGCCCTCATTTTGCGTCGAATTTCTTCGTTTGTGACATGTTCTATTCTGGACACTAGAGCGCTTCTTCTTAGATAATCCATCTCTACAGCCTGCAATTTTCGTTTGTATTCGTTATTAACTGTCCACGTTTCACATCCATAGCATAGCACTGATTCTACCATCGATTTTCCAATGTGGATTTTTACGTTCTTCGAGAGGTGCTTATCCCACCATATAGAATTCAAGCTTCCCAGGACTTTACGGCTAATTTCAATTCTGGCTTTTATTTCATCTTGACCTATTCCGTTATTTGTTATTATCGTACCTAAATATTTAAATCGTTGAACTTGTTTAATTTCTTCTGTGTCATTTACTAGCACTTGAAAATTAGCATCGGTGTTTATCGCTAAATATTCCGTTTTTTCTATGTTAATATTTAAGCCCCAGTTTTCGTACGTTTTGTAAAGTCTTTTCAGCATAAATTCCAGGTCATAGGCATCTTGTGCAATTACAACCTGGTCGTCGGCAAAATTCAGTGTAAACAAATGGACATCGTTAACTGGTATGCCCATTCTACTTACATCACGTTTCCATTTCTTTAAAACTACTTCTAAATATGTGTTGAAAAGGAGAGGAGATAACGTACAGCCTTGTCTCAGTCCTTTCGTTGGTGTAAATGGCTGTGCTATTTCTTTCCCATTTTTTATATAAGCCTTATTATCTGTATACATTTCTTTAATGATGTTAATTATGTTTTCGTTTATGTTCATCGTGTATAGAGCTTCCCATAATTTACTTCGGGGTACTGTGTCATAAGCTTTTGTCAAATCTATAAAGGCTAAGTGAGTTTCTTCTCCTACCGTTCTCCGTTTCTCTGCTAGTTGTTGTAGCACGAAGATATTATCAACGCAAGATTTTCCTCGAGTGAAACCACTCTGTTCGTCACTAATCTTTCCCTCCAGATTTTCTTGTAGTTTGGCCAGTATTACTTTACCAAATATTCTGTTAAAAGTAC
Source organism: Agriotes lineatus (assembly GCA_940337035.1). Taxonomy (NCBI): domain Eukaryota; kingdom Metazoa; phylum Arthropoda; class Insecta; order Coleoptera; family Elateridae; genus Agriotes; species Agriotes lineatus. Next base: position 37,476 of record CALNHX010006942.1, read on the forward strand.
TATTAACACTTAGTCCTCTGTAATTACCCGGATCTTTTCGGGAACCCTTTTTGTAAATAGATATAATATAAGACTCTTTCCATTGAGTTGGTATTTTATTTTGTCTAATACAGTTCTTAAAGAGACATGTCAATCTACTTATCAGGTAGTTTCCTCCATATTTAAGTAATTCTGGCGGGATTTCACCCGGACCAGGTGATCTTCCATTTTTTATTGTCTTCAACGCTATTTGTACGTCATTTTCGGTAAGTATAATGTCTGTTTTGATACTCTCTAAGTTGTTATTTTCACATAGATATTCTGCCCTATGTTCTTTTAACAGCGCTTTATAATGACTCACCCATGTGTCTGTATCAATAAATGTTCGATTTGTATTGTTATTGTCTTTCTTTAGTGTTTTTAGGCATCGCCATACTTCTGTAGATTGTGCTCCACCTATCATACTATCAATTTCTATGCATCGTCGTTCCCACGAAGCATTTTTGTACCTAGAAATTTTTCTCTTTGTAATTCTGTTTAGATGTTTATATTTCTGTAATGTTTCGTCTGTCCTTTGGTTTAGCCACGTATGGTACGCTTTATTTTTCCTGTTGATTTGTTCCTCTATTTCGTCATTCCACCACAATGGCTTACTTATTTCTGCCTTTTTTATTGTTCCTAAGGCTTCCATTGCTGCTTGGTGGATTGCTTCTGTTAACTGGCTGTGTTCTACTTCTATATTGTCATTTACAGTGGTTGTTTGTAATTTTTGTTGTAATCTGTTGATGTACAGTTGTCTAATGCTATCTTCTTTTAATAAGTAGAGCTTGTATTTAAGATGTGGCTTTGTTGTTTTTGTTATGCTTGTTGGTACTTTCCTATTTTTTTTTGTCCTTGTATTGGAGACAATACAACTGTTGCTACCACTAAATAGTGATCTGATCCACAGTTTGCTCCCCTTTTTACGCGGACATCTTGTATTTTAAAGTTTGGTTGTTGTTTTGTAATAATATAATCCAACATAGATTTTTGATTTAAGGAGGGTCTTTCCCATGTGTATTTATGTTCACTTTTATGGTCAAAAAATGTGTTCCAAATTTTTAGATTATATTGTTTACACATATTTATTAGTCTTCCGCCGTTCTCATTTTCTGTTGGTTCACCGAATTGGCCTACTACATCGTCATGTTTTCGTATTCCCACACTGTAAAAACATAATAAGTAATAAGGAAATGGTCATTGAAGTAGGAAACGAAGGGGTGCATTTTGATTATGAAAAAAACGAAAGGTTAAAGGAGACAATAAAAGAATTAGTAATAAAAAATTAAGAATGACTGAACAAAGCTATGTAGGGTTTAGGAAGCCACTTGTCCAAAAAAAAATACGGTTCACGATACCAAACGAGCAGAAAGGGAACTTAAAGCAAGATGCAATTGCAAAAATAAAGCTATAGATCCAACAAAGAAGTGTTTCCTATAGGAAATGACGTCCGTAAAAACATTTTAAGAAATTTTGGCAGGAAATGACGTGGGATCAAAGAAAAGTCTATGTTATTAGCAATACTGCAAAAATTGTGACAAGAAAAGACCAAAGTCCTTTAGACGATCGTTCAAGGTGCAAAATTACTATCAATTACAATTCGGAGCCGGCCGTTCGGGCGCGGCCCGTTGGGCTCGAAGACACTTGGGCGCAGGGCCACTTGGGCGCGAGTCATTTGGGCGCGAAGAAATTAGTTAAAGTATATTAGTATTAGCTAGCTTTACTATTAATAGGTCTAAAAATATATTTTAAATAACGAAAATTACCTAAAGCACGTCCACGAGGTGGCGGGCGGCAAAAATTTAGTATAGAAATATTAATTGTCGAAAATTTAAATTTTATTAATACAAGTAGGTTCGACGAAACAAGTTAGATATTTTAACTTTCCGGTAAATACTAACAAATCTTTTGCGGAGATTTATTACATTAAAATAATAAATTGGGTACAAACAGAGCTATCGATGAACCATCCAACCAAATATTTATCCAGGCTGATAGAAGAATAAAAACTTTTGGTTGAAGATTATAATAATCAATATAATCATGTAGACGGGCACAAACAATATGAACATTGTAGATGCTTCTTGTTTATATCTTAAAAAATTTAAGAATAATATGTATTATAATGGTAAAAATGGCAAGAATACATTTTGATTATTAAAATTAATCTTTTATATATTATTTACTTTCATTCTTATTTATGCTCTTATCTTCAGTTAGTCGGTTCATAACATAACGAAAATAATAATTGATTACTTTAAAATATAACAGTTTATTGTTAAGTATTATCATTTAAACAAACTCGAAGTCGATTAGTTTAGGTCCAAACAGAACACATATTAGAAACTGTAGCAGAAATATTAGCATCCCCATATGCTGAACCAGAGCCAGTAGATATAGAAAGTACCGCCATTCTTTGATCCGTGAAAATGCCGCCATCGCCCGCCATTTTTGTTCCTTTGTTACTTGTCATTCATTGCGACATTTTGACATAAACGTGTTGTTCTGCTCTGAATTGCAGCGAACGCTCGGAAAATGGTGTCCGGATGTTCTTACTACCTACTACTTACTTACTTACTTCATCTGGCCCTCTTCTACCGTTAGGTGTCGAGGTCTTACTACCTCAAGGTATTAAAAATGAAGACAGAAGGAAGCAATGGAGGTGTAATATTGGTAGAAATAATTTGCATTATCGAGCTTACGTTTGCGAGGTTAGCATTTAATCACGTTTTTTAAATGTGGTTTTGATAATAGGAAACTAAAGCTTACTCTAAATGCCATTATTGGAAGTACTAAACACTGCAAGTAGCTACTTGACTAAAGCATTTTGTATTTTAGAAACATTTTACCCCAAATCAGTTCGAAAATAATAGAGCTGACGAGAAAAGACCACTGCGTTGGAATGCGGTTCCAACTATATTTTCTCACAGAAAAATTCTCAAAGCAAGAAGAAGTTCAGCAGTATCATCCAAATAATAATGCTGCAGAAAGCATGAAGTTGGTAGAAGGTACATATTTTTAGCTTTTTTAATAACCGATCGTTTTTCTAATAAGTTTTCCACGTAGTACCTGCAAATGTAACCAACTCAGTAATCGAACACAATATGGAAGTTAATTCAGAAGAGGATTTGCTTGTAACAACGAAGGAGATGCAGTCGTGGTAGAATTAAACGAAAGTTAAATTTACCCAAAAAAAATTACGAGAATCTGAAAATGAAATCAAAAACTACAGAAACACATTCAGCGTATTTTTAGTGAAGATCAAATAAATTATATGAAAAAAGGAAACATGGCTGGTCGCCATTGGAAAACGACATTATTAAAAGAGCTCTTAAGTTGTATTTAACATGCAGCACTACAGGCTATGAAGAGCTTCGAAAGCAAGGTTACCCGCTGCCTAGCATTCGCACATTACAACGAAGACTAGAAAACTTTAAATTTAATGCTGGTGTATTTGATGACCTATTTCCTTTGCTGAAAGAAAAAGTTTGATTTAAAAGTAGGACCTCGCCTAAAAGAAAATATTATAAAACCAGGCCATTTTGATAAAATGAACGTCGGCTGCGCATTGGCATTGATAAATCGTGATGTAGCAGCAGCTATAAAGTATTACATTGGACAAAAAAAAATGTCAGCAAACACCTAACAACTGCTTGGTTTTTGAGACAATGCATAAATGGTTTTGTATTATGAATTGCCGTTCTGCAAAATTAGCAATGAGTGTTAATCAAGAAGAAGCATATAAAGACACAATTTATTTTCTAAAGGATGTAATATTCATAATGGAAAATACTAAAGTTGGAAAGAAAGGAACTTGGAAGCCTTTTCAAACACGTGTCGTGCTTGCTACTGAAACAGTTCTCGATCTTCAAAATTGCTTTATAAATAATGAAAATGTTGGGTAGATTTATGCAAGATGCATTGGAAAATTTATTTTCGAATGTACGTTCCAGAAACCCAATTCCAGACGCTAGAGAATTTAAGACTGCTCTACGTTTAATTTCAATTTCGCAATTTTTTTCACCTCCGAAACACGGCAGTTACGGAATTAGTGACAGTGAACAATTGTTGGACTTTTTTCAAAATAATAAACATCTTCAAAAAGGCCATTCGAAGCAGAAGAAGAATGCGAAAAGGAATTGTTTAGCATATGCAATTTTGACGATAGCGTTTTGCTTAATGACTGCGAAGAACAATCTCTTTATCATTTGATCGGTTCTATTATTTTAAAAATCAAAAATAATCAGAAAACGTGTAGTACTTGTTTAACATCTGTTGTAACTAATGGCACCAATAGTTCAATTACTTCTGTGTGCAATACAGTAAATCTCAAATGTTACAAAGAAAATGCATTGTTGTATCCATCAAAAATAATTTACGATGCCATTCTAGAAGCTGAACTATATTTCAGAAAAATTTAAGGAAGCTGTTAGATGGAGGGTTAACATTACAGCAACTAACGTTAACATTTTCAAAAACTTGCAACAAAGGATTTCCTAACTGTCACAACATTTTTGAAAAAATTTGCAATATTTACTTTAAAACTAGGTTGTACTTTTTACTAAGAAAACAATCTTTTGAAATTAATGGAATAATTTCTAGAAAATCTTCAAAATGTGACAGCCGAAGCGTTGGAATGAGAATTGCAATAAAAAAGTTCTAACATATGAATAACGGACGTTTGATGGATTTATATAGAAAAGTAGTGGAATTCATTTTTAAGAAAGGTTTTCTGTTAATAAGTGGGTATACTAATTATTTTAGCTCTGTATAACCCTTGCTTAATTTTGTTTTTAAAATATGGTACTTCCAAGTTAATCGCGTGTCTAAGTAAACACCAAAATATTTAACTGGTTCCTCACTCCACGGGATAGCACGATGGAAGTAAATTCCAGATGAAATTTAAGCTAGTGTCAACAATCGTAAGGTTATTAGGAAATGATAGTTCAGTAACTGATGCGTAACTGTACGTCTTGCAGTAGTATTGAAGGTTTAAATATTATTTTCTGTTGGTGTATGGTTTTTCTATTCCGGTGGTGAATATTTGATTACGTATATTTTGTTGTTGTTGATAATAGTTGTATGCTCTGTAATTACCCATATGATTTTCACCATAATTGATTCACACTGGAAGAACAGTTTTGTTTTCATTGCCGCCAGTGTAGCGGTGATTGTGATTGTGTTTTAAACATAGCGGTTCGATGGTACATTCGTTTTTGTGTGCTCCTATCGTTGTCGGTGGTAGAAGGTGACCAGAATTTCGGTTTTTTGGCTCATTGTAACGTTCAATAAGACTGCCTAGCTTCAGAAATAAAAAAAGTAAAGTTCGGGCACTTCATTCCATGTAGGAACACGGCCTGAGACAAGGCGAGTCAGGGTCGTCGAAATATCTCTCTTCGAAACCCAGTCAATCTGAGGGGTAGGTAATTTGTAACTACTTAATGATTTGTAGTTGCACGTATTGATTTGATAAATGTTTAGAAAGAATGTTTATCGACGCTTTATCGGCTGTTTCATGTTTGAGGTCAATAAAGACGTTATTTATTTATTTAACAATAGCCATATTAATATACATAGCATAAACAGTTATTTAGTTATAGTAATTTTGATTATAGTAAGTTTTTTGTAATTACTTCGTTTCTAGTAAAGTGATTAGACGAGAACAAGTTTTATTTTTATTTCACCCAAATAATCGCGCACACTTGCTGAATTTTGACACAAACGTCACTTTGACGGCCTGCTGAATTGTGTGTAACCTCAAAGTGACGCGTATGACAAAGGAACAAACATGGCGGACGTGGCGGTACTCTCTATATCTACTGGCTCTGTGCAGAACAGCCTTCTCACGCCCTCGGACGTGAGACACCCCAATTAGAAAAGGTGCGCGAGGGTAGTAGATTTTAAGAAACACACACTTGTGACCGGGAACGAAAAGTGACAGTGTCGCGTCTCCGCGTCGGTTTTGTTTTAATTAGTTTTTAGAGTTATCAAGTAATTTTGTTATTATTTTCACGAAATGTATTTAAAACCTGAGTTATCTTCATTAAATATTTAAATTAAAAGTGTTTAGTGTTTGTTTAGAGTCATATATGCTAAACTGGTGCCCAACGTAAAGCCGTGTTAATTTACAAAAATACTATAAAAATCTAACTCAAAAAGCAATTAAAACAAATAAACAAGAACAGCAATTAAAATTAGTGCTAAAGGTGACTTTCGTAGTGCATATATCATACAAGGAAAGTGGTGTGTGAATTGGAGGTGCAACGCTTAGCCATTTTGGCCAATTCGCAAACGCCTAAGGCCACATCAACTGCCGCATCTCTTTGTATAACCAACGAAAGTCGTCCATTAGCCCCGAGCGTTGCTGAGCCAGGGTTGCGCAAAAGCAAACTGCTTTCATTTTCAACCCCAGTGAGCTGCTCGCTACTGTTAGAAGAGGAACACGTCATCCCATTCCCGCTACAGTGGAACTGCCGCCGCATCGTGCCATTGTTCACGAAAAAGGTTGTGAACTTGACCGCGAGTAACCCGGAATTTAAGGGTAAGTCAAGCTCCCGGGTTTGTTTACCATTCGGTGGTTGTAAACTGTGAACAAGTGATACTGTAAACGCAAAACGAACATTGTACAGACATTTCGACAATCGGGTCGCGTCTGCGTTCGCCGTGTATGTAATTATTGTTGTGATATAGACAAATGCACAAAGACAATTGACACAGTGTCGCGCCTTTGCTTATTAATTAACTATATACGCCAAAGGAATATTCTACAGACATTTCGACAATCACGCCGCGTCTGCGTTCGTCGTGTAATAGACAGTTGTTATATTGACAAGTGCACAAAGACAATTGACATAGTGTCGCGTCTTTGCTTATTAATTAACTATATACGCAAAACGAACATTGTACAGACATTTCGACAATCACGTCGCGTCTGCGTTCGCGATATATTGTTGTTGTGATATTGACACATACACAAAGACAATTGACACAGTGTCGCGTCTTTGCATATTAATTACGTTGATTTTAAACACTATTAACTTTGTTTATAGACATTAACGTAAGATTGATTACGAACTTTTCTGTGAATGCCAGAAAGTGTTCGCCGCAGTAAACGACTGCAGTATAAAAATCGTGATAAAACACATAAATCTCAAGTTGCGTTCGTTTCTTCGGCCGGAGATATGAGTTCCACGGTGGTTCAAATGACTACGGAACAATTACAACAACTGCTTGCCGGTGTACAAACAAAAGTTAACGAACAATTACAACAAATTCAATTAGATGTGCAACATTTACGAACGCAATCCGCTACTCCAGAATCCACTGTAACTACATCAAAAGGAAGCTTTGCAAAATGCTTATCTAGGTTTTCGGGAACTGCAGGCGACGATGTAGCTGCGTTTATAGATGCTGTGAACACATATAAAGAATGTGTGGACGTATCCGAAGAAAACGCATTGCTCGGGCTAACCATGCTTTTAACGAGCGAAGCTGCTACATGGTGGCAAGGTATAAAATCGTCGATTAAAACATGGGAAGAAGCCACTACAGCGTTGGACCGCGAAAACCAGCATATCAAGTATATCGGGATTTATTTGCCAATGAACAAGACGATAAAAAGTCCACAGATATTTTTGTCAGTCGCGCAAGAGCCATGTTTTCACAATTGAAGGAAGCGCCTACTGTAAGCATTTAGCTGGACATGATCTATGGGCTACTTCCCCGCAGAATACGGAAAAGAGTCAAATGCGAAGATGCGAAGACCTTTGACGATCTTCTCACTTTAGCTCGCGAGTCTGAACGCACCATACAAGAAGCGGATGCAAAAAGGGTTACTCCCACACAGGAAGTTATGCGCCAGCAAAAGATCGCCCGCGTTGTGTTTTCTGTAGAAATTTCGGACACACAATCGAAGAATGCCAGAAGGAAATACGAAAAGATACAAAGCGATCGGCGCCAGACAAAACAAGTCCAAGCACATCGGCAATAAGATGTTACGGTTGCGGTGCTCCTGGAATATTGCGCTCCAATTGTACTACGTGCTACGGAGCTTCGACGTCAAAAAGGGCCATAAACCTTACAACGACGACGTTGAATTACACAGCAGTGATGGGGACTACCACTGAAAATGGGTGCGCAAGGCCATTTCTACCTTTAGAGCTTTTTGGACGAACAGGTGTGGCGTACGCTGACTCCGGAGCCCAAGCTAGTATCGGAGGACATCGGGTGTTAGAATACCTGCAGACACTGGATTACCCTATGACGGCTGAAAAGAGGACCCTCGCGTTTGCCGACGGAATAGCTCGGCAAGAGGATGTGCTGATTGCCAAGGTGCCAATTTATATTAAGGATCGTACCTTAATAATGCTACCACGCCTAGAGACGAACCGCACGCTTCTAGGTATAGATTTTCTGCAAGCTGCTGCCATCGTGATAAATCATGGGAAACACAGTTGGCACTTCGCCGATCAACCGGATCAGCAGTTCCAATATGCAGAAGACGAAACTTCCACCCAGAATGAGACCACTTTCGTGCACTGTGTCAGTGTCACTGAGGTCGAACTTCGAGAAGATGAAGGGACGTTTCGGCCAGGGGGAGGCCCTCCTCCTTATGCAGAGCATTCCATCGACAGTGGTGATCATCAACCTGTAGCAGTGCCCACGTATAGCCTGAATCCCGCAAAAAAGGAACTCCTCAAAAAGGAACTGCATCAGATGTGGGCAGATGATGTAATAGAGGAATGCGAATCTCCTTCGGCTGCCCCGCGGGTAATGGTTCCAAAGAGGAAACGAGGACGCCTCCGAACGAATCCATCCCAACAGAAAGGACCTGACGTACTACGAGACGTTTACTACGTCAGGAGGGCGAGACTGTAGCAGAAATATTAGCATGCCCATATGCAGAACAGCCTTCTCACGCCCTCGGACGTGAGACACCCCAATTAGAAAAGGTGCGCGATGGTAGTAGATTTTAAGAAACACACACTTGTGACCGGGAATCCGAAAAGTGACAGTGTCGCGTCTCCGCGTCGGTTTTGTTTTAATTAGTTTTTAGAGTTATCAAGTAATTTTGTTATTATTTTCACGAATTGTATTTAAAACCTGAGTTATCTTCATTAAATATTTAAATTAAAAGTGTTTAGTGTTTGTTTAGAGTCATATATGCTAAAAAACATATTAAACATTTGAAGCATCAATCGATTAAATATAGCATAGTATTATTCATTTACCAGTACAATAAATGTATTTCTATTTAAAATTATTTTCAACACTTAAGTATATACATATAATCTATTTCCATTTTTATTTCAATTCAGAATTATTATTTCATATCTAACATACTGCCTTTTTATGTATTCAGAATTATTTCAAAACTTATCTAATCCACTACCTTCTTTATTTCGATTCGGATTTATTTCAAAATATATCTAATATAGGTACTACCTACTTATTTAAAATTCATCTCATAACGGTTTCAATAAATAATTGGATTATTCTTTTAATATTGTTTGATTAATTACATTAACTTCTCAGGATAAACAATGATTTAATAAATGTTTGTTCATTTATGCCAAATTTAAATTATTCACACTTCATGTGTTCCTAAACCCCAACGTTGACTCAAGTGTTTCGCCCCCAAGTGTCCCCGCGCCCAAACGGCCGCGCCCAGACGGCCGCGCCAAAACGGCCGCGCCCAAATGTCCTAGACCGATTACAATTTGACCGTTGGTAATAAACAAATACTTGTCTGCAAAAAAATGTATCTTGGTACATTGGGATTATGAGAATGGTCTGTTAGATCATGGGCTTTGCAAGGACAAAATGGAATGAATGAAAGTTTTGAAAGAAGAGTTAGCCAAAGAAACAAAAGACATGACTTATTTCGTGAACGCAGAGAATTTTTAAGCAACATCTTGAAGAACCTTAATAAGCTTCCTTCCCACTACTGTCGAAAGGCCACTGATAGATTATACTTGGAGCAAGTGTTTCAATCTTCTACAGATCTATATCGTGCATACGTTAAATTGTGCGAAGAGAACGACAAAATGCCTTTGTCTAAAACGTGTTTGACTACGATGATGGAAGAAATGAAAATATCTATTTTTAGACCAAGTAAAGACCAGTGCGACGTATGCTTCAAATATAAAAACAACAACTTGACGTACGACGAATATGAAAAACACATTAACAGAAAAGAAAGTGCTAGAAATGAAAAGGAAAAGGATAAGCAGAAGTCATTGGAAGGAACATTTCACGTTATTATAATGGACGTGCAGGCAGTAAAGGTATCGCCACAAGTGCCGGCTAGTACCTTGTACTGCAAAACTAAACTGTGTTGTCATAACTTCACTGTTTATAACCTAGCTACTTGTCAGGCCACATGCTACTGGTTCAACGAGACCAACGCAGACGGCCAAGCTTCTACGTATACTTCATTCGTGGTAGACTACTTGGAAGAGCATTTTTTACAACTTCCTCAGAAGCTTCCTATAATTATTTATTCTGATAGTTGCACTGCCCAAAACGGAAACGCAATTTTAGCAAATAGTCTGCTTTATTTGTCTGAAAAGTACAATGCTTGCATAATACAAAAGTTTCTCGACAAGGGCCATACGCAAATGGAGTGTGACTCAGTCCACAGTGCAATTGACAGCTTTAAAAAATAAAGAAATTTACCTTCCAAGTGACTATTTTCGAATAACAAAGCAAGCTAGATTAAAAAATCCATACATTGTCAAAAATATGAATTTTTCTTTTTTTTTAAATTTTGGCGAAAAGTCTTTTGAAGTACAGTTCTATTAAACCCACAAAGATATCTGGTAGACACAATGTAGCAGATTTACGTGTTTTGAAATACTCTGATGGCAAAATTATGTATAAGACCAATTTTGCTGATGATTACAAGGAGTTTCCAATAAGACCTAAAACTATTGATCTAGCGAACAAGATTTTCCTCAACTATTTAAAAGCAGACTACAGATTTCAAAAATCAAGTATGAACACTTACAAATAATTAAATCGACTATACCCGAGGATTGCTGGAATTACTACGATTCATTGCCACACAAAGATCTCTAATAATGTACATATTGTTCTTTATTTAATTATATGTATTATAATAATCTAATAATTAAGTTTGAGTTTTTACAACTTACGGAATGTTATTTGTTTATTTATTATAGAAATAATAATTATTTTCTACGCAGAATGCTTTTATGTCTTTGTATTTAAAGTTTTGTAATAAAATAATGTTTTTCTACAGCCGTCAAAAAAACGTGACATTTATGCATCGCTATAGATACGCGAAGATTAACTTTTTTAACACGTGAAAAATAGATATTTATGCATTAAGGGAGATCTGAATATTTTTTTCCCTGAGGTTTACATGTGTTACAGACCGAGGGCCTCTGGCCCGAGCTCTGTAAGTCAACCGAAGGTAAAGAACATGAATATCTCCCGTGGTGCATACAATATTTTATCTACTAGCATATTCGTAAAAATAGTATGAAATTTTAAAATGTCATAATGACATTTAAAATTAGAATATGTAAGTAACATCAAGGATTGCCTCATTGTATGGTTGCCAGGACGTTAATTGTAGTTGCATTGTTACCATGAGTTTGAGGGAGAAATAATTTGACAAGTCACTTGGGAGTTATGAGTAGCTTTTCATATTTTGTTTCTATGACGAAAATGTACAATATCATGTTGCTAGTAGATAATAGATATTTATGCATTAAGGGAGATATGAATATGTTTTTTCCCTGAGGTTGACATGTGTTACAGACCGAGGGCGTCTGACCTGAGGTCTGTAAGTCAACCGAAGGTAAAGAACATGAATATCTCCCGTGGTGCATACAATATTTTATCTACTAGCATATTTGTAAAAATAGTATGAAATTTCAAATTGTCATAATGACATTTAAAATTAGAATATGTAAGTCACATCAAGGATTGCCTCATTGTATCGTTGCTAAGACGTTAATTGTAGTTGCATTGTTACCATGCGTTTGAGGGAGAAATAATTTGACCCTTGGGAGTTATAAGTAGCTTTTCATATTTTGTTTCTATGACGAAAATGTATAATATCATGTTGCTAGTAGATAATAGTTATTTACTATGCAAGTGGGATAACAGCATAACAGCATCATTAATATACGTGTGTGTAAGTTACAAACGAGTGCTTAGCACGAGTTATGTAAGCACACAAGTATATTAATGATGCATTATCACACATGTATTGTACAAAATTTTATCTACGACTCGCTAAAATTGAGAAAAGTGCATTAAGAGAAATGTCAGATCTGTCATTTTCAAAAATATTTTAGTAGGCAAATGTCATTATGTCATTCATTTGACACTATTTCAGTTACGTAATGAAGTTTTTACACAACTCAGTTGCGTAATGAAACTAAAGTGGGTGGTTAAGGTGTTCGTTAGAAATTACACACACGAATAACTATACCACTTTTAATATTCTTTATTTAACGCAACGGATTACAGACATAAAATTACATGTGCGGATTTGCTACTATACTATTACACGTGTGGATCGAATAGGTCTTGTTAATCAGCATACATGTGAGCGTTTGTGGATCTGACACTTGGCTCGTGGAAACACTCAAAGTAAATGTTCCACTAAGTATGAGATTAATAATAAACGCATTGAGGATCTGACTCTTTGCGTGTCTGTTTAACCAAAGTGGTTTAACAGGCGAAGACCTGATATGCAATGATCTCTTAAGCTCCTCGCTTCCGTATATATACAATTTTCATACAATTACATAAGATTTCCTATTCTAGTCACAACAATGGCAATGTATCTATTGGACGAAGGGTCGACACACTTTCACTAGCGCGCACAAGGGTTGGAGGTTTATGATGCACCCACTGGACATTCACTCTCGATTTTGAAGCTGCAGATTTACTGCCGTATTGTTCGTCCACTTTCGCTTTTTGTTTAGAAAAGTGTTCGTCAGATTTGAGAATTCCTTTTCGCTTTTGTTTGCAGGAACTCGTGGACGTTTAGAGAGTTTCTCTCTTTTGTATTCCGCCGTACAAATCACTTTTTGGCATAAGGCGTTTTTACCCCTTTTACTCGAAAGTTGTCAAATGGCACTTAAGCTAACTGCTCGCACTTCGAGAATTTTTATTGCACGCACTGTTTAATTTTATGGGCGAGTTTCCTCTTCTTGGCAACGATCTTTTATGATTTATTGCTCCGCTACAAAACCATTACATAACTGAGTGGTGTAATGAGCTTCATTACCTAACTAAAATAGTGTCAAATGAGTGACGTAATGCGTTACTTATCCCACTGGAGACGATAAATAATATTTCTTCACGGCTAGCAGTGAAAAAACGGTTTTGGAACACCATTTTCTTAGTTACAACACATATAAAACGTTACGTACATAATAATATTACTCTACTTATTTGCTATATACGTATGATTTTGTTGCAGAGAATCTTTTATTCTTTTTTTGACGGCTGTAGAAAAAACGTTGTTTGTATTTCGTGGCAAAATTCGTGTTTTTATGGCGCGTTTGAATGACTTTTGAAAATTGACATTCTCACGCGCCATAAAAAAAACACTCATTTCGCGCACTTAATACAAAAATTACTATTCTCATCTTTTATTAGTTTTTTTTTATTTTACTCCACTTAAAAATTATGAAACATTGCCTCGTATCTGTAATATAAAAAAAAGCAGTACCACGTATGTAACACTTTTTTCTTAAATTAAACAAATTTCTTGTGTTAATTAACTTCATTGTGCAAAGTACTTGATTTTTAACATCTTGTACAAAAATTACTCACCGTATAACTTTCGTTTTATTTTAAAGTAGTTTTTTGTCTTTCCTGTAAAATTTATGTTTTGCTACTTACGAGTTACTGCGTTTTCACCCTCGATATATTAAATTGTTCTTATTATTTAATTTATGTTTTTCGCTTCTTTAATGTTGGCTCTATAATTTTTTCATACTATGTACAATAGGTAGTTAATAATGGCAACTTTATATTGTAATTCACTTATAGCAGCACCGCCAGCTGAAGGTGCTCCACCAGCAGAAGGGGCATCACCTGGAGAACCAGCACCACCTGCGGAGGGTGAACCACCAGCTGAAGCTGCTCCACCCACAGAAGCAGAACCGCCAGTTGAGAGAGCGCCAACAGCTGAAGGAGCACCACCAGCTGAGGGAGCAGCGCCAGCTGAAGGTGCAGCACCAGCTGAAGGAGCCCCACCAACTGAAGGAGCACCACCAGCTGAAGGAGTTGCACCTACTGAAGGAGCACCTGCAGCTGAAGGTGTGTTATACATAATTTTAGTGAGATTGCTATGCACTACTGGACAGTTTTCTATAGAAGACATAAATATTGTATTTTAGTTTAGTTTGCACGTGGTACATGGTTTGCATTGCATAAGTTTAACTATTGTTGATATTACCTACATTTTTTTCTACTTTTGTGGATATGCAGGTGGATAATTGGTGTTAAAGGTCTATAAGTGAAGAGGGTATCAGCAATACTTTATAGGTAGTGGAATCCTACCACCCCTCCTTCTCGTTTTAGCAATGTGCAATGTCCTGCATCAATCGCCATCTTCAACCACGGCCACCCAAACCTCCAAAACCCGATCCTCCTGCAGCAATAGTCTTTCTTCCCTATATCCACCAAGTCACCGACCGCATAGGAAAGTTTCTTCGAAAACAAAACATTAAAACAGTATTCAAACCCCCGAGCAAACTCTCACAGGTTCTTCCTTCATCTAAAGATAAATTAAACACTATGTCATCTAAAGGTGTTTATAGTGTCCCTTGCTCTTGTAATGCTGTATACATTGGTGAAACAGGTCGTTCAGTAAAAACTCGCATCTCTAAGCATCAGGGCTGTCTCAAGTCAGGTCTCGTTTCATCATCGGCCATCGCCGAACACCAACGCGATACTGGTCATAAGATCCTTTTTGATGAAACTTCCATCATCTGCAAATCCCCATTCTTCTTTAGCAGAAAGATTCGCGAAGCCATTGAGATTTGCAAACACCCTAATAATCTCAATCGGGACGAAGGCTTTCTCCTTCCTTCTATGTGGAAAGTGCTAATTCCTCAGCCCCGCCCTCCGCCACTAAACCGCGACGGCATTTGCTGAATCGCGACGGCGCTTGCCTATAAATTCTCGCCTTTCTTCTTCCGATAGTCAGTCGAGTTTCGCCTCTGACGTGGTTCACACGTTGAGTTACCTTGCTCTTCTGTCCCTTCCCTGCAAAGAGTTTCGCCTCTGGCGTGGTTAACACGTTGAGTTACGGTGCTCTTTTGTCTTTTTTCCTCCTGATGAAGCCCCTTACGAAAGTGGGCGAAACGTTGAGTTCTTCGATCTCAATCATGACACGGTCCAATCCCGGAAATCGTTTGTTACTTAATGTCCTGCAATTTATCTTTTTTAGAAAACTGTAATGAAGTACACCTCAGATTAATAGAAAATGTATTTTTTATTATTTTCTGAAAGATTTTCTAAAAAGTCAATTTAGGCTTCTCACATTTTTTTTAGGTTTAGGATTTAAGCCCCCCCCCCCCCCCATATGTTAAGAAGAAAGAGTAGAGAAGCTATTAGTAACTGAAACAGGTCTCTTCTTATATCTGTGAACAGTGATAAAGCTTTTAACACATTTGTTATTGGTTCTTTGCCAGTGTGAATCTAAAAGCAGTTTTATCCGGTATCTAAGTAATAAATTGCTCTTTTCAGTTTGTTACAATTTCATGAGTGTAGTGTGTATTCCGAGTGTAAACACGAGTATGACCCCGAATGTAGTTATTCATCATCGAAGTATATAATAAAGTACTTGTTCTTCATCGCCAATAAAACTGTTAACATCAGTATAATTAGATTATAATTCAACTTACAAATCTTTAAGGGACCGTAATCTATCGTAACACTACAGTCATTTTTTATTTTCTCATTATTTTAACTTCCTGAATTGATTTTATTTTAAGATCAAATTTAGGGCAACATTCCCACACTACTGCTAGGTACCTACTTACTATAACATGAACCCTCTATAAACTCCCTATTCATCTTAGCTTTATTTAAAGCAGTTGGTATGGAACAGTTTGCTTAACATATTTTTCAATACAAATAACAAACTCTGTCAGTTAAAAATATTGAAATCTATAGTACCTACTTAATGCAACTTATTGTTGATTTTCAGGTGCACCACCTGCAGCTGAAGTTGCTACACCAACAGAAGGTAGGATATAAATAATTATCTAAAGTATTCATTCCACGATGACTTTTCTTTAAGGAAACCCAGCCGAAGGAGCTCCTGCAGCCCCTGCTGCAGGAACACCAGAAAGTATGTTACTTTGTGCTCTGTGTATATAACTGTCTCTTTTATTATTCATTTGTTGTTATAATAATGCTCATTACTATTAATTATCTCATTTATTAACTTACTAAATGATTTGATTTGGTTTACTACCTACTAGAAAGAATCTTCAGTTTAGCTTTCATAATAAAGCCTGTAAGAAGAACTCAATGTTTCGTCAACTGAAAGCCTGAACCACGCCAGAGGCGAAACTCTTCTAACGATCGGAAGCAGAAAGGCGAGAATTTATAAGCAAGTGCCGTCGCGGTTGAGTGGCGGTGGGCGGAGCTTAGAAATTAGCTCCTTCCCCATAAAAGGAAGGGGAAAGCCTTCGTCCCGATTGAGATTATTAGGGTGTTTGTAAACCCTAATGACTTCGCGAATCTTTCTGTTAAAGATGCATGGGGATTTGCAGATAATGGAAGTTTAATCAAAAAGTATCTTATGGCTGGTATCGCGTTGGTGTTTGGTGATCGCTGATAATAATAATAATAATAATAATAATAATAATAATAATGGTCTTTATTTTCCCAAAATTAAAACATATTTCTTAATAACTATATTTAAACGATGCTAAGTTCAGCCTCAGGTATACTGAAGCTGCTCTACCACTTAACTTGATGATGATGATACAAGAGCCGACTTGATATAGCGCTGGTGTTCAGAGATGCGAGTTTTTACTGAACGTCCTGTTTCACCAATGTATACAGTATTACAAGGGCAAGTAGCTCTATAAACGCCTTTAGATGACATAGTGTTTACTTTATCTTTAGGTGAAAGAAGAACCTGTGAGATTTTGCTGGGGGGTTTTAATACTGTTTTGATGTTTTGTTTTCAAAGAAACTTTTCTACGCGATCGGTGACTTGGTGGATATAGGGGAGAAAGACTATTGTTGCGGAGGTATCGGTTTTTGGAGGTTTGGATGGTCGTGGATTAAGATGGCGATTGATGGCAGAGTGTATATCCCTAGCACGGTAACTGTTGTTTCTAAGAGCTTTCCGAATGTGGTTTAATTCAGCGTGAAAATTATCGGGTTGGGATATGGAAACAGCCCGGTGTACAAGCGAATTGATAACGAAAAGATTTTGTGTAGGATCATGGTGGGAATCGGGATGTAGATAGCGATCAGTGTGAGTGGGTTTGCGATATACAGATTGACCACTGGGCCACTGTGTCGGTGAAAGACCTGTACAACTAAGAAAGGAAGGGAGCCGTTACTTTCTATCTCCGTTACTTTACTAAAGTTAATGTCTGGATGTTGGCTATTGAGATGATTTAAGAAGACAGGTAACGTGTCTTTACCATGTGGCCATATTGTAAAGCATGATGAAGCCCCTTACGAAAGTGGGCGAAATGTTGAGTTCTTCGACCTCAATAATGACCCGTGTCCAGTCCCAGAAGTCGTTTGTTATTTAATGTAAAGAAGAAGCTGATATTAATTGTATTGGATCATTTTTTGTTACACAATTTGAACTGCGCAATACATTTTTGATTGCTAACACAAACATGATTTTTTACAACTTACTGAAAAGCAAAAGGTTAAATAAATTTGGATCAATTTGTTAAAGAATGTGTAGTTAGCTTTTTGATAATAGTTCCTATATTCCAGTAAATTGAATCTTCATAAATAAATTTTCTTTTTATATTTTCTTGTATAAGTATAGCAAAGGTTATTACTTGAGCGTGGTCACTCACAAACTGAAACTTGCTTCAAACATCTGTATTCTGAATATAAATTTATTTTAATGAGATGATTTTGGAGTTATTTGAATTTAATTTTGGTGCTGGTATCCATGAATAAAGAATTTTTAACAAAATGCAACATATTTCAGTAATTTCAACTTTTTTCAATTTACGCATTATTAACTAAAAACAGATTTTCTTATTAAAAGGTCTAGCATTAGGTTGAGCTTAAAAGTTAATACTTAAAATTATATGACTGTTATTTTAAAAAAAAATCAGAAGTTTTAGTTTTTTAATTATCGTATTTGTTTTTATTTAAGAGGTATCATTGGAAAGCATGTCGTTCATAAAAAAAGTTTATCTCTTACACTTGTACTATTCCATTGGATTAAAAGCCTTTTTATATATTCTGCTTCTGTCGTACACCATTGGTTTATCTTAATGAAATAATAAATATCAGGTAACATAGATAAAACTCGTCTCTCTCTCTCTTTCCCTCTCTCACATCCATATATATAATAGACTTGTCCGTCCGGGACGCTGTTTCAGCAGCCAAACCGTAAGAGATAGAAAAAAGAGTTATTAAAGTTATATGTTTGGAATGGTCATGTCAGGTCAGGAACCGAATTTCAGTCTCTAACACTAATTATTATCTTAATAATTATCCTAATCCTAACTTTTTAGGTTAGATTCTAGGCAAATTTTATCAAGGCGAATACGACTGGTAGTTTGCTACCAACTATGACGTCATATACGTACGTGTGGTGAATATGCGTTCTATTTGCAAAACGGTCTTTTTTGTTTTATTAAATGAGACATTTGTCTCACTGGACTGCTAGTATTATTATTAATTTAAGAGTTTTAATCAAAACTTTTAACAGTTTTTTTACCCGTGTAACTAAAATAATTGTCCATGGTCTTTGTGTAAGTATAATTTATTTATAAAAATGCAAAGAGGTGGATAAAACAACTCTTCTCCATTTATAACTCCATTTGTGTTATTTATTGAAAGTTTCTTGTATATTTTTTCTAATAGTTTGCCGTTATCTTTTTTGGAGGATAAACTATGGAAATGTTATTGTCTTACATGACAAACCAATTGGTTCCGACTATTTTTGAATAATATAGCAATATAGCATAGGTACAATTATTACTAAAGCTATGAGTTCTCAAGTAGTAGAATGACATTTAAAAAAAAGCGCACATGTACTTAAACGATTGGACTATTTAATAAAGGTAATGGAAATATTAAATTTAAATATGAGTCAGAAATGAATAGTACAATTTGAGTTAGTATTCCTATGTTTATGGTTCACAATTTCAAATAAATTTAAACCAAAAATGCTAATGTTGGTATATGTAAGTCATCGGTATGATGAGTGGAAATACATCTACTTATACTGTTAATGATCACATGTTGTTCAGGTTCATATAGGTACTTACCCAATACATGGATTTTCTTATTGGAGTCTGAGCACTTTTAGTCAAATTGATTTTACAAAAGTGAATTATATTCGAAGTACCTATCAATTATTAATTTTACATAGTACGACATGTATATAAAAAGCACAAAGTTATAATTAGTGTATTTGAATATGTATTTTAATCATTAATTGAAAATATCAATCGTTGGGAATAACTACCTCTAAACACATACAATCGTTAAACCTCATATTTTAAATTTTATTGACTGTTGTAACAATGTTTTCAGCTCCGGCTGCACCTGCTGAAGCACCAGCAGAAGGAGCTGCACCAGCTCCAACAGAAGCTGTGCCTGCTCCTGCAGAAGGGGCTCAGCCTGCAGAAGGTGCTCCACCTGCTGAAGCTGCAGCTCCGGTTCCTGCTACAGCTGAAGCACCTACACCTACACCTGCTGAAGCAGCTCCCCCGGCAGAAGCAGCTCCTCCTGCAGAAGCAGCAGTACCACCACCACCTGAGGCAGCACCTCCCGTTGAAGCACCCCCTGCTGAAGCTCCTTCCGTACAACCAGCGGTGGTGGAAGGTGTGTACAGTACAAAAAAATTACTAATTCCAGTAGTTTTAAATGCAGTAGGTATTGCAATTATAGGATCGCAGAAATAATTGTTGCAAATTTGTTGAACTTCAAATATAATAGTTGCATTTATTAGCATTTTTTTTATGTAGATAGATATTTTCATCTATTATAGATATTAAGCTGAGCAAAATTTAGTTTAAATTATTAGCATTAGCTCATTTAATTTGTAATAATAATAATCTTTATATGATATCATTCTATAAAAAATAGTTACCTAGTCGTGTAGTATGGTATAAGTAGCATAACCTACTGTCACATGAATTAATTATGTAATCTTATAATATTAACTAAAATGTAATTTATAATGATTGCTTATTATTAAAAATGATATAATGCTGTGGTAACTGTTCAATCATGTGTGTTTTTCATATTTCTACATTGCACACAAAGATTGAAATATTCTGGAAAAACCTGTTCGCTTTTTGATAGACTGTTTAAATCCTTGTAGTACCTATTCTAAATTCAGTACCGTCTATAAATAGTTTTTGTATGCAATAGTTCTAAAAACTTTGATTAATATTCTGCATTTGTT
The DNA here is from genome assembly GCA_940337035.1 of Agriotes lineatus. Lineage (NCBI taxonomy): Eukaryota > Metazoa > Arthropoda > Insecta > Coleoptera > Elateridae > Agriotes > Agriotes lineatus. Next base: position 58,129 of record CALNHX010006942.1, read on the forward strand.
AGTTTATATCTTATCAGCATTTAAGAAGACTTTATACATTTGATTAATGTTTATTATTACTGGCATATTAAAGGCATCTTAAGAACTTTCATTTTCTTTCTTTGCAGCTGCAGCATAGTTTCTCTGAATTGGAATTGAACACATCAAGCTCGCTATGGAGATATTAAATTTACCAGTTAATATCATGTGCTATTTTAAGATAATTTAATATTATATTATTTATTATAAGAAATATTTAATGTACTTCTTCCTGCTTCCCTTGATTTTCTAATACTTGTAAGCAGTTTATGTAATCACTAAAGATATTTTCACTTATTTACATATCTTTTATTTCTCAAATAAATCACACACCTTTTAATGTTGCTACAATTATCTGAACTCGTCTAAATATATAACACTATCTTCATAAACAGTGAACAATTTTAATGTACTTATTTGAAGCATTATGTGTAGACTGATTAAGTATATCTTTAACAGGGCCTGTTTATCGATTTATAAATATGTAGGGTACCTACTTATTCATATAAAAATCTAAGTATCTACTACAGTACGTCTAAAAAGAATGTGGAATTTTTCTCTTTTTACTTCCCTCGTCTGAAAGATGGAATTTTGCCGTACTTATATCCTCTGCGGAGATTCGGTTAGAATCGAGCATTCTGCAGAGTTGCAGATGCGGCGGGTTCCAACCCCAGCGGGATACAATTTTTTGTATTTGAAAATGTATTTAATTTATTAGAAACGTGAAGATATTTGTACTCCTAACTTAATTTGATTTTGAAAATTATTTAGTGCCACAATGTTGACGAGGAAAGCTCTGGGTAAAGCCTTTTACAGATTTTTTTTTGTTTTGTTAATGGACAATGTCTAGGCATGCGGAGTACCAGGTACCTTAGACACCGACTGGTTTGGTCATATGGTCAAAGCCCTAATTAGAATTTCGTCGAGACTAAGGAGTTCCAACCTTAGCAGTGGATCTTTTACATATTACACATCGTAGTAATATGGGACCCACGAATGATGGAATTCTGTAGAGGCTTTCATTCCCATTTTTTTAAATTTAAAAACCTCACCGGGACCGGAGATCGAACTTGCTACCTTAGATCAGTAGACAGAATGCTTAACCACTGAGCTACCGATCCCGGCGCAGCGGTTCGGCATGCGATTTATTAAAACAACATATATCAACACTGGCTTAGAGTGACAGTTACCTGACATAATTTAAATATACAAATTCGGTGTTGTCATTACAACAAGACAACGACCGATGCCATACCTCCAAGTGTACCAGAATTTTGTTAGAAGAAAACATTTCATTACAGCAGCTTCTTCTGACCTGAACCTCATTGAAAATATATACGAATTCATGAAAATCGGGATAGAACATGCGGTACCTCGCACCAGACCTTAATTAATGGCACCAGTTTTAGAATTATAGCAAGTTATCACTCTATCACTGAGAAATACGCATCTGACTTAATTGCCGATATTTCTTACCGAATTCATAAATTTTTGCAGTCAAAACGAAGCAAGCTATTAGTAGTTGTTAAGTGCTTCGAAATACAAAAGCGAAATGAAATACGGCAAAACATAGTTTTTGATAATTGTTTAAAATATCAATAATTATTTTATAAATATTTCTTTACAATTTAGATAACATCTGTATATTATCCTCTATAGCATTTTGTACAACATATGAAGTGTAAAACATTTACCAGTATTTACCTTGGTAAGCTAAGAGCTATGCAACTGATCTACCTATTGCAGTAATACGGTAAGTACGGTAGGAACATAAATTAAAGTTTAGAATGAATAGGTACTACTTATTCAGTCTGGGCTTTCTCATTTACATGTATTACCTAGTGGGGTTATGATTTTGATGCTGTACTGAATATTTCTTTTTGCGACTTCGCACTGACAAAATTCAGTACAAAGTGCTTCTCTAATTGTTTGTGGAGCCTTTACAAGTGTTAATTAGCGAAAAGATGGAAGATGATAAAGTTAATTTGGTTTACAAATGATGCCATATGAACTTACACTGGTTATATAGTAAGCTACCTTTTCAAAATGTAGAACATTCAAAATATAAAAGAAAGAACTGCAACTGCTTTTCGGTAACAAACTACTTCCGGGATTGGACCGTGTCATTATTGAGGTCGAAGAACTCGACCTTTCGCCCACTTTCGTAAGGTGCTTCATCAGGAGGAAAAGTAAAAGAGCACGACAACTCAACGTGTAAACCACGCCACTCTCCAAAAGAGTTTCGCCTCTGGCGTGGTTTACACGTTGAGTTACCGTGCTCTTCTATCCTTTTCCTTGTAAAATAGTTTCGCTCCGGCGTGGTTTACACGTTGAGTTACCGTGCTCTTTTGCTTTTCTTCCTTTTGAAGCACCTTACGAAAGTGGGCGAAACGTTGAGTTATTCTACCTTAATAATGACACGGTGCAATCCCGGAAGTTGTTGGTTACTTAATGAAAATGGCCGTGAAAGCTTCCGAAATAATCTGCTTGTAGGTAATTCTTACTTAATGGAGACCGGGGATGGTTAGCACACCCTTTTTTACAATGTGTTAGCTAACAAGTGGGTATCTTATCTGTATTATAGGATAGACTTAATTCCTATGGCACCTTCGGGGTGTGAGGTCTCTCTTTTTCCAACAAATTTATGATAATTTCCTTCTTCCACTCTTGCGAGATATTGTTTTTTCTTCAGATATTTTAAAAGAGCTTCTGTAACTACATTGTTTGCCTCTGAGAGCTTACCATTTTTGCTGTTTGTTAGCACCCTGACGATTTTCGCTTTCGTGGGTGAGTTTGTATTCACTATTCCTTCTGCATGTTTCTAGGGGTTTACAAGGTTTTCGTAGTTTCTAATCTGGCTAAAATATCCACATCGCCTGTGAACTTGCTTCCTGCTGTCGGTGAGCTGTTTTCCAGTCTTGGTCTTCACTGGTTTCCTTTGGTTAAATTTATTTCCCGACAGGTACTTAGTGAACTTGTACGGATGGCAAGTTAATCGATTTGCCGACTTTCGTCTTTTCTCTCTCTTGTTTTAATTGCACGAGTCAGCTGATTGTACTACTCTCTCAGTCTTGCTGTCTCCTCCACTACGTTGCAGATTCAAAAAGCTTTATGTTTCTGTTCCTTTCCCATTTTTCCAAGTTTTCCAAGAAACCGAGAAAATTTCCTTAAAATATATACAGGGTGAGCACCTTAAAAAAAATAAACTTTTTCCTATTTTTGCTTTAACTCAAGAACGATTACTTAAATGAAAGTAATCTTTTGTACATAGCTCAGGCTTTACCTTTGACGAAAATGAAACCCAACAGATACAGGATAAATGTCAAAAGAGACAAAAAGTGGCAACGAATAACAGCCGTGCCTTTAATGGCGCTGCATCGTAAAGATTCGAACGGTCCCGTGTGGTGACGTGGATGGAGCGTTGAGTTCGCATTTGCAGGACCTGAAGTTCAAATTCCATCGCCGGTAATGTTTTTATTTGAAAACTGATGTAATTCGCATTGCGAAGCGTTGCCTTTGCATTGTTTCAGTATTATCAGAATGTTTTTACACCTAGTTCCTTTGATTTTTAAAATTGTTTATTGTCACAACGTCCACTTGCGAAGGAAGTTATGAGTAAAGCCCTTTACAGGTTTTTTACTTCTGTGTCTAATAATTTCTCTATAAGTCTAGGAAATATACTAGACTAAACAAGTGGTTACATCCTATATTTCAACTACCAGATGCGTCGGCGTGGAGGGTTGCTTTACAGAATGGTGACGAAACGACTGAGGCGAGACACGTGCCTCCTACTATCCGATCAGTGATCGAAATAAAATTTCATTGCACAAACGAAATTTGCATGTCCTGCCTTGCGAACTATTGGATTTAACGACGTCAAAATTATCTCTAAGAGCCGTTAATGCTATATAAATGGCTGCCAGATCGTATGAAACGATACATGTAAAATACACGTACACTGCTTTATTGAGCGTAGTTGCCTTCCTACTGACTTCGGTTACCCCGCTCTAATTTTTTCCCCGCGATTTTTTTCCCTGTCCATAAAAAGGCAGTGGTGGCGTCAATTCCCAAAGTGACCTAACAACAAACAAATTTTAAATTCAAAAATTTTGCCAAATTTTGCATTCGTAATTTCGAAATTTAAGTTAGATTTTGAAAGGTTTGCAACTGGATATAATATCTTATATAGCTCACTTAGTTGTACCGCCTAAGAATAAATACGTTTGGGGGTAGGTATACAATTTCAAACTGTTATTGGCCATCTGCATTCAAACAGACGTTGTAGCTGCCTGCAGAGTTAATTTTTTTCTACTATACCTAATATTGCTCTTTTCACGTTCATTCCCTGTCTGATGTCTTTGTTCGTTACCTATACATATACTGTATTCGCGAAATACTGCAACCGGATCGCCTGAAATCCATCTCTACTACACTCAATCGCATTTTAGTTGTGTTATTTAGTTTCGAAGTTTTTGATTGGCTACACATAATTTCCATTTGAATTTATCTAGTTACTAACTTTTTCAATTTTACTGTGCAAAAATTGTAAAACTTGGTAACTAGATAAATACAGCTTGAAACTATTTCGTGCCGGTAATAGTACATATAAATACCTTCTAGAATAGTTTTGTATGTTTTACATTTCTTAATTATGAACTACGAGATTTCCACCATATTTTAAAATTTCAATTCTTTATTTTCCATATTCCTTCTTTAGTTTTTTTTGGCATATACGCAGCGACGTCTTCATATCTACTAAAATTTGATCATCCGCAAATAGTAACTGTAGAGCGAGTCATCTGCAACGTATTGATATGGTCAAAAATTGCAAAGCATTTTAAATAAATTCTAATTAACATGTAGCTTAATTGTAAAGCAAATAAAAAAGATATTGAGTAGAATAGCATTGTTTTATCAGTAATAATGTATTAAGGGCAAATGCTTTTGCCGGTAAAAATGTTTTACGAAAGTATTTTGTTTTGGCAATGTCACAAGACAAACTAACTTGATCAAATTCCCGAGCCGAAGGCGAGGGAATTTGTCAAAGTTAGTTTGTCGAGGGGCATTGCCAAAAAAACAACAAATCGTGAGTAAAACATTTGCCGAACAAAATCGTGAGCCCGAAATACATTTTGTGGACTATTTCCCAAATATGGGTTTAGTTTGACATTTATACTGATGCGCAATGACAGTTTAAATGACGTTTCTTAAATACCACCTTGATTAAAGCAACATATTTAGTGGTTGCCGTGGATGCAAGTGGCAAAAGAAACTGGCAAAATCCCAAGGGAAAATTTCGATTTTTTGTCACTACAAAAACACACGATTGGTTGAATTTTGAAAAAGCATGGCTTTTCATTGGATAATAAGAGATGTGGGAAATAGTCATTACAATTTCTATTTCCTACAATAGTATCGGCACTTATTCAGTAAATTTGACTGTCAATTAACTAAAGCAAATATAAGTAAAAAAAATATTATAGTTATTAATTCATTTTACATGTGAAGTTATAACCGATAGCATTTAGTTGTCCATTTTTTGGTTGCAAGGATAATTCAATTTGGTTAAAGATGATAAAAGTTTGTACTAAGTTATTCTGCGAGTATTGTCAGGCTTTATCTGTAACAGAAATATTATCTTACATATTTGTTTTATAAACGGATTAATGATGCGGAATAGATGGGAACGTTCAAATTTGAGAACTAGATAACCTAAAACATGACATGTCAGGTAAAATGTTATAATTGTTGATAAGTAGGAGTCTATATTTTTGATATCTAAATTGTGTTAATATTCAAGATTTTGGCTGGGATTATAAAAATAACAAGAACAAAATAGTTGTGTAAAATTTTTCATTAGAATGACACCATTTAAAAATTGGAGCTAATGATAAAAATGCAATTTGAACTATAATAAATACTGGTATGTGCCTATAAGAAGTGTTATACAGATAACTGTAGTAATAAGAAGAAGAGTTTGGTTAACATACTGAAAATGTTGGTGTGTGCGTGAAGCATCATCAAAGCAGTCGGAGGTAGCATGTGCAAAATCCATTTTGACAAATCAGAAGAATAGAAATTGAGCTCGTAGAAAGAAAAGTCCAGAATGTAAGTGAAAATTAAAGATTATATAAATAAATACCAGATCTGATTAAAAAGCAGAAAGTTAAAAGAACTAAACTGCTAACTAGATCATGATAAAGTTGATTAAAGCAAATGTTAATACATTTAGTAAAGAATATACTTGTTCAAGAGAAATGTTTAATAAACTATAATAAACATTAATTACAGTATCATTAAAATGAGTTTTATGTTAACATACAGTATTAATTACGTAAAATTGAATTTATGACTAAATTTTGAACTAATGGTATTTTGTTAAAACTTATTAATATTGGAAATACAGATTTATAATAAATAAATATCAATTGCCTCACATTAAAGTGTTATGGGTTTTTATTGTGTACGTTCTAATTAAATTGTGTAGTAACCCAAAGAGATTAAGAGTCGAACATTCAATTTTATTACAAGTACCTACATGCTCTAGTTGTGGACAAAGAAAGGTAAGATTAGAATATAACGTCATAAAATCCTGAATAGGAAGGTGATCCGTCATGCTTTTAGCGGAGATGAGTTGATATGAAGCAATAAAACTCAATAGTCTTCTCCACGAACATTGATTTTAAAGTTATAGGTGGCTACATGTTGTTACCGTTGAAAAGTCATTTGCAGCTATTCATTTAATTAATTGCCCTAATCTTGGTTAAAATGAACTTTTTGTCTTATCTTTCTTTAAGTCTAATTTTGCCTACAATAAAACTGAGCATTCAGACCTTCTGCAAGCTATATTTTGATCTAACGTAAGCCATTAAATCAGAATTACAGTGCTTGAGAGCTCCTAGGGTTTAGATTTCACTTTGCGCATAAAGCTTTTTGGGTTGCATATGTCAGGTTTCTTTTAAAAAGCCCCTTCCAAATTTGTGTTTTCTTATCAGGCTGTTTGGGACCATTCTTGCCATTCGCCATGTTGTGCTGCTAAAGATAGCTGCCTCGAAAATCGACGTTTTTCTCGAGCCTCGAGATCCGTCTGAAGGTGATTTCGTGATTGTGCTACGGCGTACTCGATAAACATTAGGATGCTCTTAATATGTATTTTAAGAGTGTATCTCACCCATGTAAAGTAGTTGATGTAATTGTCATTGTAAAGAAACTATTGCGGTAGTTCATTCTAACTAGCCTTTAGCTTTTTAGATTATTTGAACGATCGTGTCTCACGCCCCGTTCGAGTGTTAATAGTATTGCTTTTTTTTTGTACGGCATTTGCATGACAATCCTTGATCCATTTTCTAGCGTCACGATTCGTTAGTGACGTAACATTCGGTTGAATACAACTTCAGTATACGCCCCGAAATTGCAAGCAATTCAATGTAAGTTTTGCTTACGACATTGCAGTGCAAATTGATAAGTACTTTAGTCAACTATCGGTTTTTAAAGCGCTATGATAGGAAGCAAGATCTTGAATTCCATGTAGGCGTTATTGTAATTTAAGGCAAACCTGCATAGTGGGTAGTTGGACGAATTTAACTAGCCAATCTAAATTTTCAGCTATAACAATTGTGTCTTAGCCATGAAGCTATCGACCGTTTTTATTCAGTAGTGCATTTGACCATGTCAAGAGTCAACTTGTAATTTTCATACCTATATTTTATTACAATTAATTCATTACTTTACCATTTACCTATTTAACTAAGTTGCGCCTACTTGTCAACTACGCTTTAATGATTATATAAATTATACGTCAATATTTTGGTGAGATTTAACCCAAACGTTTTATTATTACTGACTTACTGTGATATTAACTCCCTATTGAGATTATATGCGGGTTCCTTGTATTCTATGTTATGTGATAATTGTGGAGCACCCCATTTTATTGTTGCTTATTATATCTCTCTTTTCAGGCAGTGTTTAGTAGGAAATTTTGTCTTATGCCCTTTTGAGCGTTCAGCAAAGAGCTGGGTTATCTGCTACTTGGCGCCCATATATTTTTTTAGCTGAAGCTTTTGAGTCTCTTATACAACCCACGACCTCCTCTGGCTGAGAAGCCGGCTGCCTTTGCTTACCGCCCTTACCATCAGAGCAACGTTAACAACGGTAACAATGTTTCGAATCCAAACTGGTTTCATCCTCAGGCCATAATGATCATTAGCAGTAGAAGCACATGTTAAAGTGAGTGTAAAATTTGGTTCAGATTTTAAACGTTGAAGACGAGGTAGGAATAATATTAAAAAAACACACTACATTGGAGAAAAAAATTTATTAACCAGCAAACTAGGTTATAAAGATCGTTGTACTACTGGTTAATACACCAAAATGTAATAATTTAAAATTAAACAAGTAAAATAGTAGCTGCCATTGAAGACGAACAGCGCTCAGACTATATTTAAACGATCTTTATAACGTAGTTTGCTGGTTAATTAAATTTTCCTCTCCACTGTGGTGTGTTTTTTAATATTATTCCTACCTCGTCTTCAAAGTTTATAGATATTAACGATACAAGTTTGATTATGGGCATTTTAACGAAACGTGTTTGATTGCCAAAACGAGGCGTTGAGCCGAGTTTTGCGGCAATCAAACGAGTCTCGTTAAGTGCCATAAGCAAACGTGTATTGTTCAATATTTTATCTTTATCAATAAATTCTGGTTTAATGTATCTTTTTATATAAAAAGAGTGCGGTAATATTCATTACCGCACTGAGTGCGGTAATAAAGCTCTTAACGAAACTAAAATTAATTTGGTTAATACTCTATAACAACACGGATGAACATAAAAATCTTAACATCATTTTAACCTCGCTTTAACATGTGCTTCTACTACTAATGATCATTATGGCCTGAGGATCACACCAGTTTGGTTTCGAAATATGTCGCCACCCATAACTTTAAAATAAATGTTTGTGAAGAAGACTATTGAGTTTTATTGCTTCATAAAATCCTGAAATTAAATAAACAGTAATAATTCATTTCCATTAAATTAAAATAAAGTCATAGGACCATAGCAGTATACAAGGTGTTTCAAAATTGCAGAGACCAAGGGCGTTATTCTGCATAAACAAATAAGAGAAAACATATGTTCTAAAATCATTTATTTAAAGGTGTCCTTGATCAAAGAATTAAAGATAGCAATCCGTTTTCTAAACCTTTAAGATTGAGTAGCCTGGTGTTTTGTTCTAGCACATGTTTTTTTTTACATACAATATATATGTGGGTGTTGTTCTACTGGGTGGCCATAAATGGTTGTGATTTTTTTTTCTTAGGTTGTCACTGTTTATCTTGGTGGTAGTTTAAGTCTATGTCAAATTCGAGGTTAGCAGGTTAGATTTTGCATTAGTTTGTGTCAAAAACCTAACCTGCTAACCTCGAATTTGACATAGACGTACAGTGCCACCAACATAAACAGTGCCAACCTAAGAAAAAAATCACAACCATTATGATCACTCGGTATAATAAAAACTAGAAAACTAATAAGCACACGTTTTTTCTGAGTCACTCCTAGTAAGTCTGACAGTTATAAGTAAAACATACCGATAATGAAAATAATACATCAGCTGACTAAATCTAAACGTTTGAAAAACGAATTGCTATCTTTAACTCTTTGATCAAGGATATCTTTGAGATGAAGTATTATAGAACATATGTTCATTAGAGTTTTTCTCTTATTTTTTGATGCAGAATAACGCCCTTATATGTGTTCTGTGCAATTTTGAAACGCTGTATGTTCGTATTACAATACTTACGCCTCCAGAATTTTAAAGTTTATTCTGAATCAATTGGGTTGGGGCGAAAGAACAGTTTTGATAAAGACCTTTTCCCACCATAAATTCCTGAGTGATTTTTTTCTAATTTTAACTGAACTAGAGCAGTGTTCCTACAAATTTCTTATTGCTGCTATGTATTTTCTTCTGACGCCGCAATCTTCTAAGCGAAGCCGTATGAGTAGAAATATTTACTCCAGCGATGTAGAACCTTCCATCCCTGAAGCAACTTTGCTCTTCTGATTCTTCATATACTTCCTCTATTTAATTTTTATAATTCTTCCACCGATTGTCGCAATTGAGTTGACAACACTTAAATTTGAGCCACGTTACGAAGGCCAGCCATGTAAACAAATATTCTGACAGTTCTCAGGGCTGCTTAAACCAGTTTCACATGGTGCGACTTTTACGTAAACATCCGTTGCATGTTGCCGTAAAAGATATTATACCACAACAAAACAACGCTCATTCCTCCTCTAGTGTGAAAGCGCGTATAAACGGTGTTCAACTTTGTTTTCGAAACGGTCAACCACAGAACGCCATTCTATTACGTGATATTCACCGACCACGTGCTTTTGTTTACCTGGCTCGCCTTCTTAACTTGGCTGACGTTTAGCTATCCTGCGGTAGTTCTTACACTCTCTCAAGTAATTTGATGTTAATACACTATGTTGCAGTAAAAACATATTTTTAATGAGTTACTGTTACTTGAAAGTAACAGCATCTTAAGTCACGAAAACAAGTTGACCTTTTGTCTACGCTTACAGTATATTGCCAGTACATGAATTTGAGATGCCATTTATCGTAGTTCAGTTTCTCTGAAGAATAAGATTAAACTATGAAATTTCAGAAGCTCGTAAAGAATACGTTTTCATTTTTTATTTAAAATAACCAAAACATGTCAGACGTACTGCAAATGAACCAATTATTTACAAAAATAATACCTTCTAAATTTTCTTCAAAAATTTGTTTTCTTTAAATTTTATGTTCACAATTTTCTAACTAATAACAACTTCAGTAAGATATTGAAATTTGAACAGTGTAGCGTATATTCATCAAGCAAGTAAAGAGAAACCATTTAGTGAATATTGAAGAGCAAAGGACGAAGATAGCCCAAGGCTAGCAACCCTGCGGCTATACACCCCCGCTACAGAAACGCTTCGGCGCCCTATGCTCCACGAGGAGTCAAGAGGACTAAGTAAGTAAGTAAGTAAGTAAGTAAAGAGAATACTTTATTGTGGGACGGTATCTGGTTTACACCATATACTGATATATTGTGTTATCGTCTACATATACTATTGCAGTTTGGCTATAAACTCTATAATGTGGTCATAAAGAAGAGGTACAACATCTCTTGCAAGGACGAAGTCTGCATGATTAAATTTCTCTAATTTTACTACATATATTTCATATTGATTTCCTTGTGCTGGTAGGTGGGCAGCAAGTGTTTCCACATTCTAAAAGATTTGTCAATTATTAGGGATATTATTTTCTCAAATAGCAATAAGAAAAAATAAATTATATTGTGTATTCACCCTTCTTGTGCCCAATAAGTCATTTTCACCACGGACTAAATAAACAGGAACTCGTAACTTAGAAAAATTATACTGAGGAGGTGTTGGAAACCCATATCTCACTGAATTGCCTCTAACTCCATAGTCAAAGTTTTGAAATTTGCCTGACATGATCAGCTGAATGTAGTGACTCACTGTTTTAACAGACACGTCATCAAGATTTTGAACCAGCGTGATAGGAATAGTTTCCTACATGAAAGAATGACACATTAGTAAAAATCATGGAAATAAATTTGCACTATATAGAGAATTCAATTAAGTTATAACAGGCTTTATACAAAAATCGTGTGTAAATAAAAACAAATAAAACGAATCCCAAAGTCGTTAAACCCCTCACCACACAAATATTTAACAACTGCTAAATACGTATTTTGACAGCCAAGCTATCATCAGCATCAGTAGCTACGAAAAACTTACACAGCAAAATGGCAACGATATGTTCGTGACCAAATCACAAATGGAAGTGGGCGATCCCGCTAGTTATTACCATTACCTAACCTCACACCATTACGTACAGCTTGACCACAAAGAACTAATTTAAAAGAGAATTACTAATATCCTACTTTGCGTTCTAGGTTATGATCTTGTACTTGTTAATGTTAATACTTACAGGATCGTCCTGCTCATAATCAAATCCAAAAAGAATACTTGTCACGAATTCGCACATTTGCATCTGGAACGGAAAAGGCAAACACAATGTTTTGGATAGTTCTGGGTTGCGCAACTGAACTTGACCGTTACCTAATGCGTTCAGAGGAGGCTGGAAATATTTAAGTTTATTAAGACACTAGTGTCTCAATCTTAATAGTTTACTTTTCTGTTTTAATAGAGAACACGAAAGAATTCACATTTAATGAGAAATTTAACGTTAGCAAAGAGTAATCAAGTTTACCTCTAAAACTGCCCACAGTGGAAGTATATATTTCACCACAGTCTTTACGTATTTCAGAAATGCTATAGGTGCAAGACTAATGATTATTTTAATTCTTTCAAACGCCTGATCTGGATACGTGGTCGAATAAATATAAGCAGAGGTCGTGCCCATCGAGTATCCGATGTAGATAATTTTTTGGTTAGTAGTGTCATAAACGCGGCCGAGTTGTGCTGGCAGATCATAAACCCCATTTTCGTGGAAACTAAAGTCCCAAAATGGTCTACTAGATACATCCAGGAATGTATGGTTTGTAGAATAGAGATTTCCTCGGAAGTTCCCTAACCATACATCATATCCCGCATCTGCCAAAATGAACCCTGAAATTGATAATATGTGTACCCCTGTTGGATCAACTGTAAATCAATTTACCAAGAGATTTGTCACCTCTAACCACAAAGCACACCGAATTTAGAGTAATACCGTGCTGAAGGAAGACGGGAGGCCCTGGTTGTTGGGTGATAGAATTTCTTCCATATGGTATTCGAAATACTGTTAATATATATCCATCCTTCGTTGTTACTTGATGGGTTTCTACTGGATATCCATGCCTTTGTATAATTTCTGGCTGCAGTTAATCACACAATGAAGTATGGATATGTACATACAGATTTAAACTAATTGCATATAACTGTTTCCATATATTGACAAAACGATTTCAAAACGAACAATGCTCGTCGCAAAAGGTTTTATAAAAAATAGGATAGCCGTTACATTCTAAACTGCTTGTCTTTTAAACAAAGCCTGCACTTAGAAGGAAAAGAAATAATTAATTGTTGGTAAAGAGAAATGCAATTTTTATTGGCAAAAATGCTACACTGAGTACTTACGACGGTTAGATCCATGTCTGGGTTAAAATAACAGTTTGGATTATTATTTAGATCTAAATAATAGTCAGGAAACGTCTTGCACACATTATTGGCTAACACTATAATGCATTTTGGTAGTACTAAAATTACTGCTAACAAAAAACTACTACACTTCATACTGCGAACAAGTATACATCTGCAAACATCGTTGTAACCGTGCGCTATTTAGTACACAAACCATATCTGTTCATATCTTGCCTTTAATATTTTTTTGATAAAGAAGCTAATTTTGGAATGGTTATGCAAATATAGGAATAATTAGTTTCTTATCACATTTGGTGTAAAAGGCCTATGTACGTATGCAAATATTCACCAACTTTTCATTTGGAGATACATATTGCATATTTAGCTAGACATGTTCCTAGATTATGCTATAGTTAAGAAATTATTGCGTTTGGATTATGTTTCTACAATTTTAAATTGTTAATGTAATTTAGTAGTTGCTCTGTGTTTTGTCTTATGTATGTTATACCAGATAGATAAGGAGTAAGTAGATTTTGATAAAATTCTTTAAGTTTTTAGGATTGTCTAATTTACACTTTTACAAAATGTTGTTTTTAACTTTTACCAAATTGAATTGAAGAAAATAAAAATTAAATTTATATTATTGGTAGGATTTCTATTGCAAATGATATACATTTTTTAGAATAAACAGCGCCACAGAGAACTTTATTAAGCGCATACACAACTTTTATAGCTATTTTAGAATGCAGAATAGAAAGGAGATACATTCGGAAATCATCTCACTGATGTTACGTTGGAAATAAAATGATGCAATAGCAAACATACATTAACTAATCAGAGGCGTAGCTAGAGATCAACGGGCCTTGTATCATAAACTACCAAGTGGGCGCCCCACCGCCACCCCATCAGGGTACTATTAAATAAACGTATAAAGATACGAACTCAATTTTTATTTTTTAACAAAACGAAATATAATTATAGAAACTAATAAAAAAGGTAAAATTTAATTACATACTTTTACTAACGGACATAGAACTTAAAAAGCTGGGTAAATCATAGTTTACAGTTTACATATATTTACATAGGTAAGAAACAAGTAAATGGCAAATAACAATAAAAAAGGTTGAAGTAAATAATAATTATTTACACAATTACTCTCCGAACTTTTTTCCCCGTGAAAATGTTTATAAGACATTCCATATTTGGAGATGATTTAAATTTTTTAAGTTCTTCCTTTTCGATAGATAATATGGCTAAACCCAATAATCAAACACTTTTCGCCTATATAAACCTAAATTGTTAAATGTGACCTGAGCAAAAGTTTCCAAATTTAATTTATATATTTTTTGAGAGCTTGAGTGCTGGTGGCCCCTCCTGGCTCGTGGGCCCTGTATCATTGATACGGCAGATATAGTAGTAGTAGCTACGCCCCTGTAACTAATGTAAAACTACTCAATCAATTCGGCCTGAATACAAATTACAGATAATTAAAAGTAATTTTAACGGAAGATGAAATATACAAGGTGCCCTAAAACTACTAGAAGTAGTTTAGGAACTATTGGGTAACTCATTTAGAGTCCAAAAATCTAAATAAACATATATTTTAAACTCAACCGTTAACGAGTTATTCTTAATTTTATAATTTGTGATTATCTATATAAAATTGAAAGTCACTCACTCACTCACTCACTCATCAATGCCCAGCCCAAACCCTTGAACCTAGAAAGCTGAAATTGTTCACAGGGGTTTCCTTTATGATGTATACAAGAAATAAGGAAGGATATTTTGAAATTCAACCCCTAAAGGGGTATAATCGGGGTTCCAATTTTGTATGGAGGAATAATATTAAATAGACATTTCGACTTCAAACTTCGTGGGGTGTCGTTATTGTTTTTTGGGACGTTGATTGCGAAAATGGCATTTCTTTTTAAGTCCAAGACGGTGGACATGACATAAGGGAAGGGACGGGACTGGACTGAACGGGAAGGAACGAGACGGGACGGGGCGGGACGGAACGGGACGGAAAGGGAAAGGACGGGACGGGATGGGACGGTACGGAGACAAGGACGGAGAAAGGGACCGGGACGGGGATAGGATGGGATGGGATGGGATGAGATGACAGAAAATAATTAGTCATTATTTAATACACAAATAACGAATCTCGCGCGAACGAAGTCGCGGGTAACAGCTAGTCATTCATAAAAGTGAATTTACCAAATAAACTTTTTGATATTGTACTATCACTATTATTATTAAAAAAAATGTTCTAATTGTCCCCATTGCGATTGATGCAAAATGCTGTACGTCGAAAAGTGATTGTTTGGTTTTTAAAAGAAGTTGTGGGTTATTGCGCATAGTATATGTGACCTGTTGTATTCTAAGACGTAATTCCTCCAAAGTGTGTACTGTTGTGATGGCGTCACCTAGTTGGTTGTCAAGGTGACGAATCAAACAAAATACAAAATCAAGTTTATTATGTTGGTTCTGCAAAACAACACGCGTTGTACTTCAACCTCTATAAATAACCGATATAATGTAAGATATACACACCCTACGACCTTATACCTTACAAATTGGTGACCCCGACGTAAATTTGTAAGGTCGTAGGGTGTGTATATCTTACAATATATCGCTTATTTATAAAAGTTGAAATAAAACGCCTATAGATTTCAGAACTAATATAATAAATTTGTTCTTGTAGTTTGTTTAATGCGCCACCTTAAAAAACCAACTAGGTGACGCCATCACAACATTACTCCTCCCCCCCCCCTCTAAAAATGAAAATGTAGAGAGGAACGCCAGGTAGGAAAACTAATATAATCCTGGATGAAATTAGTAGCATTATATTTAGCTATAAAATCTCCTGGATCTATTCAACAATCTTTAAAAAATAATAATAATAACAATAACGGTAACAATAACAAATAATAATAAAAAATAGTAACAATAAATAACAAATAACACAGCACTAACAAATGCACTGGCACTGGTTATACGAGTCTAGGTCGTTGATCTAGCGTCTCTTCCTACTTCAGAGATGAAAGCTAAAAAGAGAGAAACTCAGCAAACGTATGCATGAAAATGTAAAAAATAATAAGCAATAGAGAAATAAACACATGGAAGCGATGAATCTTTGTTAATCTATAAAGTAGGCGGGATTAGCCGGATAAAACTGACTGTCCCGGCAATGACTTCCAGTGACATGCATTTATTTGCTTATTGACAAACTTAAAAGGCCCTAATCATGTTCGCAACTGCGGACGTGCGATGCATAAGGGTTTGCTGTACGTACCGGACCAGCGAAGGCCATGAAGGTACGTGGACAGCAAGAGCAGGTTGCGGTTGCAACTGTGGAAGTGCGATAATCGACATGTGATCGATCAGGAGTGGTTGCTGTACGTACCGGACCAGAGTAGGTCATGGATGCGAATTTTGATGAATTGCTGTTAGAGATGGAATTGAACTCTCTGGGAATCTTTTATGCTGATGAAGTTTGTTGTCTAACTGAGGTGGAGATAGATTAACGTTAAACATAATTTGGGTTTCTTGAACTAAAGGAACAGGGTGAAGTTTTTATTGCTTTTGACCCAAATTTACTGTGATAACTACATATATCCTTATCAGGACGATTAGGTACAGTGCATTTTTTTTAAATCAGCCGTCAGTGTCAAAACTTTGTAAAAAAACAGACTGTGTTACCCTAAATTCTGTACTTACCGACCAACTGTATAACAGTTTCCCCCATGTCAAAATTGAGGTATGTCTGTCTAACGTAATTGAAATGTCGAACGTGCGTGACCTTGAACGGCTCGACGCTGTCAACCTACATTGTGAAATGCACTATTTGCTACTTTTAATTCCTCATACCAACTTGACAACACTTTGACAGCTGATTTAAAAAAAAAACTTTACGTTATCTAAATTAGTTTGCCTTGGAATACGTGTTTCGCTACTCCAATTTGTATTGTATGTCAGTTGTGACATATTACTGTCAAAGTGCGGTGAAGCAAACGTATTGCTAGCGGGCTGATTAATTGACTGAGATAATGTAGAAAATTGTGTGAGTTTACGGAGTAGTTCTGCAATGTCAATTTTGATGTTGGAATACGCGAACAATTTTAACTTAGTAGGTAAACTTCAAGAAACAAGTTAAGCAGAAGCAAGCTGTACCTTTGGGCTTTATAATTTATGCCTACATGTGTGAAAAATAGGCCAACAAAGACATTATGTGGGGTAGAAGACGGAAAGGTCACCTTACCTTCCATTTCGTTGGTAAAATAAATGGGTGACTTAACTTAGTTTCGGCTGCACTGATGCACAGGGTCGTGCCGGGTCTGGGAGATCAAGGAAGAGACCAGGTTGCTGGTGTTGGAGTGGATAGGACAGGACCAGGGCTACTCCAGTGGACGAGAGATCAGTAATGGGTTGTAGGTGATATAGATCACACACTGGGACGTCAGGATTACTCGAACCCTGCTACCCTCGTTCGCTTCGTTCACTCAGGCATCAAACGGTCTTCGGTAGTGTAAATCCTACCTACTTTCCTTGTAAAGTAATACACTATTTTGTATTTTGTTTGACGTGTCACCTTAACAACCAACAGACCACAGAAGTAAAAGTCTATGGGAGTTGGCCTGGCGAACGCGGTTGCCATGCCACTGGACTGCCTGTTCCAATCTATCTTCCTGGAAAATGTGTGTTAAGCATATTTCTTACGCGTAAACTTGAATGAGCGAGTGCCCAATTGTGCTCATACCACATTTCATGTCTAATGTTTAACGGGGACATCTAGTAATATTGGCAACGAATTCTCAAGAAAATCTTCGTAATTTCAACTTTCAAACGTTGTGGTAATTCAAATTAAGCTATGATTTAGAATACCAGCCACCAGATTCACACTAAATATTTGTTGGAAAAGAAAGGGTTTTCTTGCATATCCATAAACACTATGAAAATTAGTAATTCCGTATTTCGTGAAGCAGGCCTCGCCAGTCCAAAAAATATTAGGCACAGTATCTTTATGGGTCTGAATCCAGTTACAAAGTCTTAAACTAGCTTATGGCCTTCTGTATCATTGCCGAGAGCTTAAACTCTTTAATAATGGTATTGGATAGAAACGCTTCCTTCTTATTTTTAACCAAACCCAATGAGTGTCAAAAATACTGGGTTATAATAAAATAATGGTGTACTTATTCATGCACAATAAACCTGATTTTTTGGATGTTTTAGTACGCATAGAAATTTTCCGCACATTTAATGTCGGATTTTCTTATAATAAATTCAGAATTTGCTCTTCATTGTTTATTGGTATACCACGAACAGCCGCATGCCTTGATTGGATTGTAATAATAAATGGTTTATAAATACATTCATATAAAAAATTGAAAAAAGTAACTACGGGTGATGATTGATATTTTTGCCCATTTATAATTTTCCAAGGAGCCATAGAGGAAGTTATATCAGATTTTGTCCATACAAACAGCTCACAATTTTTATTTTTTACTTGATAAGATACAGTTTCCTTCTTCTTTTTTGCGAGAGTAGCCAGCGGAATCATCCTCACTATCATACTCACTATTATTGCTGACGACGGATGATTGTATTGCATCAGAGTTATACATTATTTCCGTCTGTGTCCGTAATTGGCTACCTGGTAAATTACTTATTGTAACATTGTCTTCTTCACCCCTGTCTTCATCGGTATTTTCGTTATTAGCATTTTCAGGTGGAAAAATTACTATACTTTCTGGTAATTCACTGCAATTCTCTACAGTATCTATCTCATCTAGCAGTCGTGCAATGTTAGAGGTTTTTTCCAATACCTAATAAAAAGATAATGGTACTACACTTTCGGTAGCTTCGGAGAAGCGATTCAAAAAGCAGGCCTGTGATTGGCTGCCCGCCGACCTTGAATGATTTGAACTCAATACTACAAATGTTTTGTTTGATTTACTCCTCTGAATTAAGCAACAAGCTGTAATAGTAATAGTATATTTTGCCACTGTTCTTTAAAAAGAACAGTCAAGGAATTGTTGAGATAACTTTAAAACTATTACGTTATTTATACATTTAAGTCCCGTGTGGGGCTGCTAGTCGGGCGCCTCCTCTGGTGATGGATAGAGAAACTCCCACTAAATATGGTGGGTACCGGGGAAATAAAATTCCCGGGGCGGAACAAAACTAGCAGCAGCGTCTGACCCAGAATGGGCGGCTGATTTAAAAAGGTCCCCGCTTTAGGGGTTGTGACGTCAGGCTTTAGCAACCTGGCACATGTAAAACCGAAAGGGAAATAAAAGAATAAAGAGCAGGATGAAAAATTATACAAAGAAAAATAAATCCCCCGGTGGTAATCCACACCTCCACTGGAGGGAGCCGTATAGGATATGGGGGGAAGGCAATTCTGTGCTACGTTCAATAAACCCAGTCTTATATAACAACCAGACGACGAAACGGAAAAAGATAAGATCTATTAAATGTGGTATCTGGAACATCCAAGGTTAGAGGACTAAATACATTGAGGTCATTCGGGAGTTTAAGAAAACGGACATAGACATACTCGTAATCAGCGAAACAAAGAAAAAGGGAGTGGAACAGATGATATAGACAATATCACATTTTATTGGAGTGGAGTGAGGAAAAGGGACAGAGAAAAAGCCGGAGTGGGAATTGTAATGAAAAGGCAATGGAAAAAGAGAATACGATAGTGGGAACCCATAGACGAAAGGATAATAAAAATTAACTTGGACATTTTTGGACGAGATATAGCGATCATCGGAGTATACGGAACAACAGAAGACAGTCTAATAATAGAGAAAGAAAATTTTATGGAAACCTTACAGGAAGAAATCGGTAAGGTGAAACAATCGCAAGAGATTATTATAATGGGACACCTAAATGAAAGGACTGGAAGAAGAGAAAACAATAAGACAGTCGGACGTTTTGGAGAAGATATCATCAATACAACTGGAGAAAGGCTTATTGAGATATGCGAATTAAATAATCTCAGGATTACAAACGGCTTCTATCGTCACAAAGATATTCATACGTATACGTGGATACAAAGCACGCGAAATCTTAGATCAATAATTGATTACATTATTGTCAAGAACGGGACCAAGACACAAATAAAGGATATAAGAGTAAAAAGGAAAGCAGAATGTGGAACTGACCACCGACTACTCGCTGCAAAAGTTGTGTTTCCAGGATACACATGAAAGCCTAAGAATAGCACGGAATCTGAAAAATCTGACACGCTACACAAGGAGAAAAAATTTAAAATACATCTTCTTCAGGAAGATTCTGTAAGAGATCTATACCAACGAATATTGAATCAGAAACTAAATGAATTTCAGTTCGAAAGCCTAAGAGGAATGTATGAACATATAAAAAGCAGTATAAAAGAAGCAGCACCAGAGGCCCTAGGGGGAAAGAGAAAGCAACGGGAAAACACCAAATAAGTCTAACCAAAAAACACCACAGAAGCCATTAAGAAGAAAAAAGAGCTCTATAAAAAATGACTAAATACAAAGCAAGAGGAAGACCATTAAGAATATGGAGAGAAAAATAGAGAAGTTAAGAGACTTATAGTAGAGGAGAAAAATGAGAACTGGAAGAAAACCTGTGTAAATATTGAACAATATATTCGGGGAGCAAGAAGCTCGCAATCCTGGCGAATGTTGAAGGCATTAAGAAAAAACACAAAGGAAAAGGTATATATCCCCTTTATACAAAAGAAACAGTAGGAAGACTACTACAAAGATCGTTTGAGTGAAAGACCACAAGAATTTATGGAAGATCAAGAAGGGGAATATAGATATTTGGAACAACAACAAATAGAAGTGAACTTAGAGGAAGTCAAAAAGGTAATAAAATCTATCAAAAACAATAAGTCAGTAGGACCAGAAGCAATCGTCTCTGAAATAATTAAGTACGGATTAGAAAAACTATATATATATATATATATATATATATATATATATACATACACCCGGTCATTGTGACCTCCAAAATAGATACGTGCCTAACGAAGTCACCTCTGAAATTGCGTTGTCACTTCCGTTTTCGGAGGTGACAACGTTTCACCATACTTTTCACAAATTCCACCACTAGATGTTGCTCAGAGTCCATTCCCGAAAATTTGCCCTGAGGTGATTCTGACCCCAAGTACCTGGAAAACGGTCTTTTAGTTTGAGTATAGACCGGTGGCGCTAAAATCGCTTCTAAGCTAGGCAAGCCCTGTGCTAAGTTGCCTCCGGTATAGCATATTATAACCTCCAAAATCGCGGCAACATCGCTTTTGACCTGCGGGCGTCGCTAGCTTATTTTATTTGATATTTTAGATCACAAGTAGAAGTCGGGAGACATAACTTGTTATTTATTTTTAAGCACTGATTCTCGAGCAGACTTGCTGTTCAATAGCATACTAAGCATTAAGATCGGTGTTTTGTTTTTGTATAACTTCCTAATAATTACGCGTACAGGGGAAATTTTCTTTTGTTTTTGAGCTACAGTCAAAAATCGATATGGTTGCGACTCCGATTATACATTCATTATAGCTATATGGCATTACGTTTACCTGTTTTTAATTTAAGCAGTTCAAAGTACGTTTTGCAAAAAACAAGCGTTTGACATCACTTTTATTCTGCTTCTTTTTCAAAACAAGTACATTTTATGTTAGTTTTTTCGATGCAGCTGCAACGTTCTTTTTTTTAATAAAATGCCAAATGATAATTTTTGTTGGGTTTTCTTTTCGTATTTAAGGCTTTTAAATTATTTTCAATTTAAATCGTTAATTTTCGTGGGGGTTTATCGGTCATTAGCTAATAAAATTAAAATAAAACACATAGTTTTTTTCTATTAAGCTGAATTTTAATAATAATGCATGATTTCCTCGTATTATCTAAAAAAGACCCTGAATGAAGCTAATTTTAAATTGCCTTTCCTGCATTTAATAATAATAGTGATATCTAATAATGAACTATAAGGAAAATCATTTAAAGAAGTTAGAGAATTAAAGACACAATGCTTCAAAATGCAGTAATTAACAGACTGAATAGAATAAATAATAACTACATTAAGACTCAAACTTCTGGACGCATCCTAGCAAGTTGTTTCATCAGTTTGAATATGTGAAACAATACACACATTTATACACACTACTAAGAATTATTCCAATTTCATATATGTTTTGATATCTTACCAGCTGTATTTTTAGGGAGGGTTTAATACTATTGTCTTCAACTGGCATAGTAATTTGTTAATCATTTGATTGAAATGATAAACTCGTTTCAGAAAGGTTACCCTCTGGTTCAAAGTCACGGTCCCTATCATCATGTACAGTTATGTCTGATTCACTTCCAATAGTAGAAGAGCTACTAATTTTCTGATTACTTAGTTTTGAAGTCTCATCATTCGCTTTTTTCCGAGGAAGAAATAATTGGGTAGGGGATAAATTCTGCGTAGATTTTATCTACAAATATGCTGGATTTATTCTGAAATTGTTCTTGGAAAGGATCATTACTATTATTTTCTTGCAGGTTACTAGCATCAAGTGTTTCTGCGGGAAAGTCATAGAAGTTATTGCTATTAATCCATTCCAATAAATAAATAAATAATATTTTATTACATTTTCCGAACGAAAAATATTAAATTGTTTAAACACACGAGTCTTCTGAGAACTAAATTGTTCGTGGGAAATTTCACCTGGTGATCCTTAAATTTCACGTCTTTTCTGTGATTTTTCCCCTGGTCAAAATTTTAAAATAAATCTAGTGTGATACACGCACACAACTTCCTTTTACAGTGATCTTATAATTAGCC